>JAODPA010147137.1:0-15309 GCA_025585075.1 Nepenthes mirabilis
AATTATTTATTTAAAACTATTTAAGATTTTACATTTTATGAATTATAATTATTTATTTAAATTGACTTGTTTGATCCAAATTCGTGACAGAAGTGGTATCAGAGAGAAGTCGTAAGAAGAGGTATTTTTGATCATTTTGGGTGAATAATTGATTAAATATTTGGGATGAGATAAGTGCTGTCTTTAACAGATATTAGAAAATTTGAGTTGTGAAGGTTTGAATTTGAATCAAAATGGCGAGTTGTGAAGGTTTGGGTTTAGATTAAAATGATGATCATCTGATCATAATAAGTCGTCCAAGCGACATAATGTTAGTTTGATATAGTAATTGAATTAGAATTTTATTGGGTTTCTACATATATGTGAAGATTTTGTTGGGATTTAAAATTTTGGAAGAGAATTAGTGGCCTTAGGTGGTGCCAATCCGAAATCTTGCAGAGTAGAAGAAGATTTTGATCGGTAGATGAGTAGATGTTAAAGTTGGTCGGTTCGAAATATCGCGGTGTAGAAGGAGATTTTTGGCCGGTAAAAAGGTAAACGGTGGAAGTGGAGATGAATGAAGACTCGTTAAGATTGGATACCGCAGATAAAGATGAAGAAGCTCAAGTCAAGTCAACTTATTTCTATTTGCACAAGAAGCTATGGAGTTTTGATGGATGACCCTACCAGAAGATAGGATATGAAGTGCAAGTTTGATTTTATTAGCAGTGAAGATGCTAATCGTGTGAAAATTTGAAGTTACGATTGGCATAAGAGGAAAACTCAAGGATTGCCCATTCCTACTTATCATTGTGATTGGATAGATAATCGTCTTCACTATATCCCATTATTGAAGAATTGATGGACGAAGAGCTCAAGATTTAGCCTCTGAGACAATACTCAGGAAGAGATTGAAGAATTTAAAAGATTTGTTGAAGCATGATAGTATCTGTGGAATTCAAGATTCAATATGAAAATAGTTAGTGCCATTCCAACTCTGAATTATTGCGAGAAGTTGGAACAAGCCTTGTTAATTGAGCAAAAGTAGCTTCGGGAGCAATCTTTTTAGAAGAAATCAAAGTATGGGAGTTAAAGTCTGAAGGATGGACTTGCTTATTCTCCAAGGGACAACTTAAAGGAAGTCAGATGAAGCAAAGTCTTCTTCCTCAAAATTTGAGTTCGCAAGGTCAGCCTGTAAGTTTAGCGGGAAGCGGGAAGGTGTACACGAGTCAAGCTTGCTTCATCAGAAATAAAATTGCTTCAAATTGCAGCTAGATACGCCATTTGTCAATGGATCAATCAAATTTTAGGCATCCAGATTTTAGACGTCTAAATAGGAGTCAGACAGTTCCAAACGGTTTCAAACGAAACAATTGCTGATACAGCTCATGAAGTTAGAGCTAGATATTTTGTTGTGGAAGATTATTTCGGTAAGTCAGTCCCTCTTTGCATTTCAAGATATGAGTTCTATGAGTTCCAAGGAAGAATTGATAAGAATGCTTAAAGGATGATTTTCGGTGTTGCAAGTAAATCATCTGTTGAGAGATGGGTGCTGAGTTTATCTGGTATATATAGTCACATTTGGGAGTTATTCTATGACCATTAAAGACATTTTGATCATCGGCGAGTTTGAAGATGTTTTTCAAATGATTCAATTGGATTGCTTTTGAATCAAGAGATCAAATTTATTTTCGATGTTGTGCTTGGATTTGCAGCTATTTTGAAGGCTTAGTATGGGGTGGTCTTATCTGAATTGAAGAAATTGAGACAGCAATTATAGAATCTGTTTGTGAAAGGTTTTGTTCAGTCAAGTGTATTGGCGTGGAGTGTTTCAATATTCTCTAGTGAATATAGTTAGATTGATAGATTTATATTTGGATATTTTGGAATTGGATATGTATCAGCTTTCAAAGATCGAGGATTCGTTGGATCCATTTGAAAAAATTTAGATTTTCTCTAAGATCAAATTATGCTTGAGATATCCTTAATTGTGAATTAAATGTGAGGATATGTATAGGACAATTTTCAGGTCAATGTGTGGCCGTTTCGAAGTTTTGATATTCCTTTTGGGTTGTCGAATATTTTGGCGTCTTTTATGGATATTATTGATTGGAATTTATGGATGTGTTTGGGTTAGTTATGATGGCCTTATCAATGATGTTCTAATTTGCTTGAAGAATTTTGAAGAGTATGACATTTGATTAGAAAGTTAGCAGCAAATTCTGAGGTGTTCTTTTGACTCATATAGTTCTTAATGTGTCATTTGAAAATTCAAAGAAGATAGAAGCAGTGGTGAATTTAAAAATACTGACTAACGTCTCAGGAGTACGAAATTTCTTAGATCTGGTTGGTTATGATGAGAGTTTCGTTGAATATTTCACAAGAATTACAATACCGTTAGCGCTTTTGGAATAGAGACAATTGGTATTTAATTGAAGTGATGTTTGTGAGAAACGTTTTTAGTAATTGAAGAATGGAGTGTCATCGGCGTCAGTTTTGTCAATTCCTGATGGGTGAGTAGGATTGGTAGCGCTCAGTGATACTTCTACGAAAGATTTGAATATGTTTGGATTTTGCATATCGCGTGCCTTATCTAAGACAAGTTTGAGATGCGGCGCAATCTGGAGGATTTTGCATGAATATGCTATGGCGAGGATGCCAGAATGAAGATTAGGCCAGAGGGATTTTCTTTCTTTACTGTCAGAATTGGATTTTGAACAAAACTTCTATTTGAAGGAGAAGTTTTTATAAAGATGAGAGATGATGTCTATTTTTGGATGAGCCATCATGAAGTTGGACGTGATCAAGTCAGTAACCTCAAGCCTATGAGGTAAAGTATTTTCTCAATTGCACGTTCTAGAGAAAGCATGTTATTGAGGATTCTTTCATTAGAGTCTTAGTTGATTGGATAAAAGCTCGAAAGCTAATATAATAGAAGCTTGAGAATAAATAAGGTCATTTATAGTTGTGATTAAGTTGGAGTTACCCAAGTTCGATGGGAATGTCGAAGACTCTCCACCATATAAAGTGTATAAAGAGTTTGATAACATTTTGATCCCGAGCCGTGACAAAATGTGTCTCCTGCCTAAAGGGAGAAGCAAGAAGCCTCCGAAATTTTATTTCGGATCTATCTCAAATAGCACAGAACTTGATGGTCATTTGGATAAGGTTGTGCTAGCTGATAAAGATGATTCACTATTTGTTGAGATTTGAGGCAAATGACAGATGAGCTAATGAAGTTGGCCTATTGCCTGTCTATTAGGAAGCCATTCCTACGATTAGTTGTTGGTATATTTTCGAGATGAGAAGACTGCAAGGTATTTTTACTTTGAGATTTCTGATTTGAGTTGAGGTTGATGATCGATCAAAGTGGCGCAATGGAAGCGTGTGGACTCACGGCTATTGATCAGAAGAATTGATTGGAAGTTTAAGAAGAGTGGTCAGATGTTTCTGAAAGCATTTTGAAAAAAAGAATTCTAAGTTTTGAAATTGAATGTTAGTCTAAAGTGGAGGTTCATTATGATATTCAAAATCTTTAGCAGATTAAAGAAGTGGCTTTCAAATTAGCCTTATTTCTATCTTTTATAATGGATGTGATTCGTTTTATATGAATGATCCTTTACATGTGATTAGATTGGAGTCATTTTTTTATTAACGGGAAGTGTTTTAGGATAAGGCTGTGGTTTCGATCTTTGAGATAGGAAGGATCTGATGTAAAGGAATAAGATGTTTCCATCAACCATTACGCTTTTAGGAGAATCTTTCAGTTGGAAAAGTGTAAAAAGATTTTAAGTATAAGTTTGAGAAAATATAGCTATTTTGATGAGGATCAGAATTGAAGAAACCGTTTGATCGAGAAAATCTGCTGAGAAGATCGAATATGAAGTTCAGAAGAATATCCTCACTGTATGATAATTAAGGTTAAGATCGATGAGCGTAAATTTTGAGGACGAATTTTTATAAGAATGGGAGAATGTAATATCCCGAATTTTCGTTTAGATTAATTTAATATTAATTATGATTTTGGATAATTTGGGCGTGACGAAAATTAATTTAATATTATAAAATTCGGAAGGATATTTGAATTAGTCGAGTTGGGCTTTCCAATTCCTAAGCCCGTCTTCTTACTGGGCCGTCAAAGATGCTGACTGGCCTTCTTGGGCTCCCGTTGACCATTCTTTGGGCCAGCCCATTATTAGTGTACCCATCACTAGCCCCCATGCTAGTGGTCAGATTTCTGGCCTACAGTATATTCATGATGGGATGCCATTTCTTACTTTGAGGATCTCGTGGAAATTCAGGAGAGTTTGACCGGAATTATCGACCGTTTTGGCCAATTTTGGAGTATCAGAATTGTTGACCGTCCTGGTCAATTTCGGAGTACCAGAATTGTTGACCGTTTTAGCCAATTCCGGAGTACCAGAATTATTGACTGTCCTGGCCAATTTCGGAGTACCAGAATTGTTGACCATCCTGGTCAATTTCGAAGCACCAGAATTGTTGACCGTCTTGGCCAATTTTGGGAGCGTCTTGCGTGGCCACTAGCCGGTTTGCCTGACAGAGTACGACACGTGTCTCCCTTTGGTTGGGCGAAGATCCTGGTCATTAATGCGCCAAAGATCTGTCCTTTTGCAGGGTCAAGTGGGGAGGTGACACATGGCAGGACTGACGACGTCCTTTGCATGCTTGGCGCTTAAGTTTCTTCTCCGTATTTTGAAATCAGTTACGCCTTCAAACCTTCGTCTTCTTCATTCTCGTTTCTCAACTAAGTCCTTCGAAGAAACCCTAAAACTTTCTCGATCATGGCTTCCGTGGCTGATTTCTCATCTGTTTTGAGAGAGAATGATATCAAGGCTCTGTGCGTCGAGTTCAACATCCCTAAAGGGGCGGCCTGGAGAGTTTCGGGCGAAGATGACAAAGCCTTTTCTCCACCGGAGGGCTACATTACTGTTTATGAGGCTCATCTGAGGAGCGGCCTCCTCCTGCCACTGCCGGAGGAGTTTGAATCAATCGTGGCGGCTCTACGAGTACCCATCGCCCAACTCCATGCCAACGCGGTGAGGTACATTTGTACTTTATGCATTTTTATCCGGAAGCTTGGCCACAGATTTAGGATGTCCAGCCTTAAGGTTATATTTAAGGTGACCTAGGGGGCGGAGTGGATCTCGTTCAGCCCCCATGCGGGAATAAAAATAAATAAGGCTATTCATGACTCCCTGAAGAACTGAAAAAATCGGTTCTTCTTTGTTAAGGTGGGAGAGAAGTGGCCCCTTGTGAGGAACTGGGGTAAGGTTCCAGAGGTGCACCTTAGCTCGCCGTCTGAGACGGAGAGCTCCGCCTACGCCTGGATGACCAAGGCCATTCGGTCAAATTCCAACGAGTTCAAGAGGGATTTCTTGGTTTCCCAGGAGGAGACCAAGAAGGTTGAATGGGGACCGCCATCGCCGGTCCAGAAGCCACATCCTCCGATCAAAATGATGAGACCCGAGGTCTCAAAGAAGTTGATCATCCACCCAAGGTCCTCGGAGGAAGCTGCTGAGAGGGCAACTGCTACGCCCTCGTCGTCTTCATCGCAAATCGACCTTGTGGCTGCCGGGATCTGTGGCGGACCCGGCAGCACCTCTGGAACGGAAAAATCCTTCGAGGACAGGCCGGCGGTGACCGAAGGAGTTATCCTGGCCCAGCCTGCGGTGGTTCCAGGCGCTGCCTGGATGGAGTCCGCCACGGAGCTAGCTCGCGACGTGCCTGAGGGTTCATGTATTTATATTGTGGAGTCGTCGACGAGGGCTAATCCACCAGCGGATGCTCTAAAGGCGGCCAGGAGGAAAAAGCCTGCTGCGACTACTCCAGTGGCTGCAGGAGAGGAGCCCGCCGCTGCCGTTGATGATGATGAGTTTTTGGATCGTATTTTGGATGAGGCAGCGGCGTGTTCGGCGCGAGAGGGTGCTCCTGGCTCAACATCTCCGATTCCACCACCAGTTGGACCTGGCCTGGAGTCCAGGCCTGTGAGGCCCTATAGGAAGACTTATGAGGTATGACCTCTGCAACGGCTCCCCTGTATTTCTTTCTTATGTTTATAAACTTACACTTTGCTTTGGTCCTGTACAGTCAAGAAGATTGGCCTCGACTGTCCCTCGAAAAATGGAGCAACGCGAACGTATCATTGCAGACCGGGAGGCTGAGATAGCCTGGCTAGAGGCCAAGTTGGCCGCCTCAGGAGGGGAGCTCCGTGAGCAGACTGCTGCTCTTGAGGCCGTTATGGCGGACGTGGAGACAGAGAATGCTGAACTGAAGGCAGAGAACGCTGAGCTGAAGGCAGATGTTGCTCGCTTGAAGGAAGAGGATGATCGACTTAAGGCGAACAACAAACGCCTTTCAGATCAAGTCGCCGCCGCAGACAACGAGTTGGACACTCGGATGAGCCTCCATGAGGTTGGGGGAGCACTACACGCCCGGCTGTTGGAGGGGCTCAATATTGGACGTCGCGTTACGCGGTTGGTAGTTCCTGACTTTCCTGTAGAGTTTATAAATCAGAGAAACCGTGCTGCGCAACGCAAGGAAGACTTGGAAGGAGAGCCCCGAGACAGCCAGGGTGGTCCGCCGCCCCTGTAGCCTTTTGTGCTTCTTTTGCTTTTTGGACTTTATGTAAACTGTAATACACTTTGTAAGCAATGAAACAGAAATCCTTTTTAGTTCGGTGTCCATTGTCTTTCATCGCTTTGTGTATGTTTATGTTGTGGCGTCAGGCGGCCAACCTGGTTAGCCAGTTAACGTTGCTTGGTCGCCTATGGAGCTGAGCCCCTTGGCATGGCAGGAGGTTGCATTAACCAGTCTTGCGGTGCTGTCCAAGTGGAAACTTGGGCAGTCAGTGTTAGAGAAGGTACGCTTCTCGTTATTGTTTGACCACGCTATCCTTTCGTCGAGAAGGTTAGTGCGTGGGATGGCCAACTTAGTTGGCTGGCTGCTTAAGGAGTAAGATCCTTAAGCCAGGCAGGCGGTTGTAATAACCAGCCTGGTGGCACCGTGTAAGTGAAGACTTAGGCTGCCAATGTTGGAGAAGAAGTGTTTCTCCCTTTGACCGTCGTTGACTGACATTGCTGCTCCCTGAAAGGAGGTCGTCACGTGTGCCATACTTGCCCCCTAAGGTTTTTAGACCGCTATGGGCCACTTGGATGACCAAGGTTTAGTATGACCGCTATTGGGCCACTCGGATGACCGAGATTTCAAACCGCTCATGGGCCACTTGGATGACTAAGGTTTCAGACCGCTCATGGGCCACCTGGATGACCAGGGTTTCAGACCGCTCATGGGCCACCTAGATGACTAGGGTTTAAGACCGCTTATGGGCCACCTGGATGACCAGAGTTTCAGACCACTTTTTGGGCCACCTAGATGACTAGGGTTTAACGAGAGGGTGAAGACCCTCCCGACTTAGGGGCAGTCTAGGTCGGGTAAAAACCTGCAAGGCAAACACAATTCGTATACAGCCTAGGATTCTATATGCTAAGTAAACTCCTCATTTTATCAAAGTAAAAACAAGCACGCGAATGAATGCACATGAGTGAGTAAGTGCGTACCTGGGTTCCCTATTGGAAGTAGCGCTTCAGGTGGGTTGCGTTCCACGTTCGTGGGACCAACTTCCCGTCCTGGTTTCGGAGTTTGTACGCCCCGTTGCGCAGGACGGCGGAGACAAGAAAAGGTCCCTCCCAGTTGGGAGAGAGTTTGTTTCGGCCGGCCAGCTTGCCTGTGGCCTCGATGCCTCGTAGGACCAAGTCCCCAACGTCGAATTGCTGGGCTTTCACCTTTTTATTGTAGTATCGGGAACTCAGTGTTGGTACGCTGCTGTCCGCATTCTAGCAGCGTCGCGGGCTTCTTCTAGCAAGTCCAAGTGCTCTCTGATTTTCTGGGAGTTGGTCTGTGGGTCGAAGGACTCCACCCTAAGACTTGGGAACCCAACTTCAATAGGAATTACTGCTTCAGTCCCGTAACAGAGGCTGAAGGGTGTCTCGCGCGTTGGTTCCTTCGGGGTTGTACGATAAGACCAGAGGACGACTGGGAGCTCGTCAGCCCAGGAGCCCCCGACGTCCTCCAAATTAGTTTTTAACCCGTGGAGTAGCGTACGGTTCGTGACTTTCACCTGCCCGTTGGCCTGGGGGTATGCCACCGAAGTGTGGGCCAGCTTTATCTCAAAGTTGGTGCGATACTTGGTGAAACGTTTTTCCAAAAATTGGGTCCCGTTGTCAGTCACCACAACCTCTGGGACGCCAAACCTGCAGACAATGCTCTAGCGAAGGAACTCCAGAGCATTGTATTCTGTGATCTTTGCAAGCGGGGCTGCCTCGACCCATTTAGTGAAGTAGTCGATGCCCGCTATGATAAACTTTCTCTGCCCTGTGGCAATGGGAAATGGGCCGAGTATATCAAGCCCCCATTGCGCGAATGGCCATGGAGCCTGAAGTGACTTCAGGTCTTCGGATGGCTGGTGGCGAAGGTTGCCGTGAAGCTGGCAGCTTTCACATTTCTTCACAAACTCAAGCGCGTCCTTTTTCATCGAGGGCCAATAGTAGCCCTGTCGCATGATCTTGAAGGCCAGGTTTTTTCCACCTACGTGCGATCCATAAATCCCGAGGTAGAATTCGCTCAGCGCGTAGTCTTCCTCCTCGGGTGATAGACAGCAGAGGTACGGAGTCGAGTATCCGCGGCGATACAGCCGCCCATCGACTACCGTGTACCAGCCAGCTGTCTTTTTAATTCGTTTGGCCATTTCGGCGTCCTCTGGGAGTGATCCGTCGGACAAGTATCTAAAGTAGGGCGTCATCCAGTTTTCCGTTTTGGAAATCTGCATCGCCTCCTGTTTCTCTATGCTGGGAGCGTTCAGGATCTCCCGCATGTCTCTCGAATACTGTTCTGGGTTCTCGACAGCAGTGGCTCTGGCCAGCCGGTCTGCCTTCCAATTTTCAGCTCGAGGAACGTGAGCCAGGGTCAGTTTGTCAAAACCCTGGATGGCCTCATTTGCCTTTGCCAGGTATCTGGCCAAGGAAGGGTTATTTGCCTCGAAGGCCCCGTTGACCTGGTTAACGATTAACTCGGAGTCACTGTGAACCGCCAACCTCTTGGCAAAGCACTCCTTTGCTAATCGCAAGCCAGCTACTAGGGCTTCGTACTCAGCGACGTTGTTGGTCGCTGGGAAATCAAGTTTCAGAGAATACTTGATTTCGAATCCATCAGGGGTCGTTAGGATCACCCCTGCTCCGCTGCCACTGTCCGTGGACGATCCGTCCACGTGGAGTGTCCATTCTGGGACCTCGTCGGGTTGTTCTGCGCTTTTTGCGGGCTGTTCCTCGTGAATTGGGATTGTGGTCTCAACGATGAAGTCAGCCGGAACCTGCACCTTTATGGCAAGTTTGGGCCTGAACTCGATGTCGAACTCACCCAACTCAATGGCCCACTTTACCAACCGCCCCGAAACGTCGGGTCTTTGGAGTATACCTTTCAGCGGCTGGTCCGTAATGACCACTATGCGATGCGCCTGAAAGTACGGCCTCAATTTTTGCGCTGCGAAGATAAGTGCCAGTGCCATTTTTTCAGCGCGCGGATTGCGAGTTTCTGGGCCGGTCAATGTTTTGCTTACAAAGTAGACCGGCTGCTGGATGTCGGATTCCTGGTACACGAGGACAGAGCTGAGGGACGCTTCCGATACTGCCAAGTAAAGGTACAGCTCCTCTCCGTCTTTGGGTGACGCTAACAACGGTGGGCTGGCCAGATACTGCTTCAACTCATTGAAGGCGGTCTGGCAGTCAGCCATCCACTAGAATCTGTTAGATTTTATCCCTCTCAAGGTTTTAAAGAAGGGCTGGTACTTGTCTCCAGACTTCGCGAGGAAGCGGGACAAAGCTGCCAGCCGCCCAGTCAATCGCTGGACGTCTTTTACGTTTCGTGGGGGAGCCATGTCAGCCAGGGCCTTAATCTTCTCTGGGTTTGCCTCGATCCCCCGCTGGGAGACGATGAAACCCAAGAACTTCCCAGAGGCTACCCCGAAGACGCACTTGGCTGGATTTAGCTTCATTTGGTGCTGGCGGAGCACTTCAAAGGATTCTTCCAGGTCACGTATGTGGTCGCCAGTGACTCTGCTCTTGACGAGCATGTCGTCGACGTAGACCTCCATGTTGCGACCAATCTGCTTTTCGAACATCCTATTGACTAGTCGCTGGTAAGTTGCTCCAGCGTTTTTTAGTCCAAAGGGCATTACTTTGTAGCAGTAGGTGCCCTGGTCCGTCATGAACGAGGTATGCTCCTCGTCTTCCGGACTCATTCTAATCTGGTTGTAGCCCGAATAAGCGTCCATGAAGCTTAGCAGCTCATGCCCTGCCGTGGAGTCAACCAGCAGGTCAATCCGGGGCAAGGGAAAGCTGTCTTTCGGGCAGGCCTTGTTGACGTCGGTAAAATCGACGCACATTCGCCACTTTCCGTTGCTCTTTTTGACCAAGACGACGTTCGAGAGCCAATCCGGGTACTGGACTTCTCTAATAAACCCAACGTCCAGTAGCTTTTTCACATCCTCTCGGATAGCGATCAGCTTTTTCACGGAGTGGTTCCTTCGCTTCTGCCTGACTAGCTTTCGGTCGGTATCAAGGCCCAGCTTGTGGACCATCACCTTAGCTGAAATCCCGGGCATGTCCGCGGGAGTCCAAGTAAAAATGTCCGCGTTCCTTCGTAGAAACGCGATCAATTCATCGCGTAGTTGCCCGGTGAGTGAGCTGTCGATCTGGACACACTTATCCGGTTCCCCCGGATCCAGTGGGACCAGATCCGTGGCTTCGCCAGGCTGTGCCTGTTGGAGGGTTGCTTCGTCCCGATGGTCGAGTTCTCCAACTGTCTTAGTTCTGCCGCTTGGGGTAATCTGGGCCATGTAACAGGTCCGCCCTGTGACCTGGTCTACCAGAACTTCTCCGACGTCGTAGGGCGTTGGAAATTTTATTTTAAGGTGTGGAATTGATATGACAGCCCCAAACGCTGTTAGGCACGGCCTGCCTAGTATCGCGTTGTAAACAAAGGGCAGGTCAACCACTAGGAAGGTTAGCATGCGACTTGCTGTTTTCGGGTAGGTGCCCAGGGTGACTTCCAGTTGGACCGTCCCTTGGACGGGCACCGGTTCATTATCAAGGCCGTATAAAGGTCCTTCAGAGGGTTTTAGTTGATTCTTTTTTAGGCCTAATTTAAAGAACGCGTCCAAGTAAAGTAAGTCTTTAGAACTACCATTATCAATAAAGACTCGTTTTAGCTGGTAGTTTGAAGTACCATCTGACACAAGTGGCGAGATTACAAGGGGGTCAGTATGGGGGGAGATTACATGATTCGAGTCACAATCACTGAAGCTAATGATGTTGTCTACTGTGCGTGGCTTCTTCCTCCCAGTCTGCTACTCCTTGCTGTCCGCCGGGCTCCTGGCAGGCCCGGTGGTGACCATGTTAACCACCCCTGCCGTAATCCTGTTTCGGGGAGGAGTCTGCTCCTGCCCCCTTTCATCAGCTGCCCCTGAGTTCTGTCCAGGTCCCTTGACGAATCGGGTGAGGTGTCCTCTGCGAATTAGGTCCTCGATTTCTCTCTGCAGCGTTTTACAATCTTCGGTTGAATGGCCAGCAGAGCGATGGAAGTCGCAGTACTTGGACTGATTTTCCGAGTCCTTTTTTAGCGTTTTTAGCCACTTCAAAAATTTTTCTCCGTGGATCTGTATTAGGACATTGGAGCGCGTGTCTGTCAAGGGCGTGAAAGTGGTGGGCCCATAATCTTTTCGTTCTGGGGGCCCAGTCCGGTGCTGCTTTTGGCGGGAATGTTCTCTGCCACTATATTTTCTTTTTCCATCACCAGGGAACGGCCGAGGCTGATCCGCCCGCTCAGGACGTTTTGCCTCGTTGGCCTCTTCTGCTGCTGCGTAGGCCCTAAGGATGGATTCCGCCTCGCGGAAAGTCTGAGGATTTTTGTGGGCAAGGTGCTTGAAAAAGTCACCGTAAGTCAGCGCTGAGATGAAGCTGCCCAACTTCATCTCCTCAGTAATCCTGGGGATCCTCCGGGCTTCTGTCACGAAGCGATCCAGAAAACGCCGTGGGTTTTCTCCCGGTTTCTGCTTTATGTGGGAGAGGTGCCACGGCTGCTTCTCTTCCCGTCGGCTCGAAGCGTATTGAGCCAGGAAGAGATCCGTGAGTTCACGGAAACTGCTAACAGTGCCTGTAGGGAGATGGTGAAACCAGATTCTGGCGTCCCCCTTCAGCGTGAGCGGGAAGCAGCGACACATCGCTGAGTCTTCTAGCCCTTGTAGACTTAGATGGGTGCGGAAGTGATCCAGGTGGTCAACCGGATCACTGCCCCCATCGTATAAGTCAAGGGACGGCATTTTAAACTTGGACGGCAGTGGACGACTCAAGATTTCTGCAGTGAAAGGAGACCTGTCCAAGTCGATGGCGCGCTCGTCATTCTGGAACACGTGGTTCCAGATTTGGTCCACTCGCGGATCGGCGCGAGTGGCGTTTGCTGATCGCTTGGAGTTGAGGAAATTTCTCAACTCCGTCTTGTCCCCGGCGGGTTCAGCAACCGGTCGGCTGCTGCCACCAGTGGACCTGGCAGTCCTGGAGGCTCGCTCTTGGACTGCGTGATGGTCTTCCGCCCTAGAGTATCGCGGATTTCTTTTTTCTGGGCTCTCTGTTAAAGACGTACTCCCGGAGAGTTCCATTGGCCTGTTCTGACCAGGGACACGGGAGGACGCCGAAGCTGGATTGTTTCCGACTTTTGCAGGCCTTTTGGCCGGCTTCTTCTTTCTCTGACCACCCTTTTTGGTGGCAGGAGCGGGAATGGCCGCGGGTGGAGCCGCTTGTTCGTTCTGTGTACAAAGTAATTTGAGCAGGTGATTGTTGGCCTGCATCTACTCCACCAGTTGCTGAAAATAAGACGGTGAAATTCCGCCTGTGGCCCCGTTGACCAGGACATCAGCAGCATGGTCCTGGTCAGGGTTAGTAGTCTCTCTAGCGGGGTCGCTGGCCTGTACTCTCGTGTTCACCATTGTAAAAGCAGAAGGTGACAGAGAGAGTTTTTACAGATTTTCTTGTGGTAGGCTTTTCGTAAACGCTTCCCACAGACGGCGCCAATGATGCGTACCTGGATCCGACTTCGAACAGATTCGAATTCCCTTGGATGGATTGAACCGGCTCCGTTCACTGAGTGCGAATCCTGCACACCACTAAAGCGAATAAGAGGTCAGCGTTAACGGCGGGATGTAATCCCACCGAAAATATTCCGATGCTCAAGTCAGTAAAACAGTCTTCAAAGGAAGGAACTGAAAATGCCAGAGAGCAATGGGAGAGGGGAAGAGAGTGTTTTGTTCCAGATGTCAGAGAGACATAAGGCATTTCTCGTATCTGGATAGTGGGAAGGCAGAGAACGGCTGTAGAGACCCGTTCGTTGCCTTGGAGTTTGATCGTGTTTGAGAGTTTGGCTGCCGGAGAGAGAGCTAGCTTCTCAGAGCACTTAGGGTTTGTCGGTGAATGCAGACGTACCTAGAATGAGGATTCTAGGGTTCATTTTATGGCTGGGAGAGTGATCATCCTTCTTTGGAAGGCGTGATCCTTCTTGTGTCTACCTTGGCTGGCCTGCCTTCTGGAGCTGATGCCAGTTGCCAAGGCGAGCGTGATTCTTTCCTTCTGAGGAGGCCAACCGCTTTCCAAACTAACATCCTTCCTTTTCAGTATATGGCCGTTGAGTTACCTTGGCGGGCAAGGAATTGGGAAGATCTTGCGCCTTCCTTATTTGAAGGGCGCCAATTTTGTCAATATCCTTCCTGGTGTAAATTGAGATCGTGGGGGACGCGTGGGAAGCTGTGGTTGGCCGTCTGATGAGCGGTGGGCCCAAACGGAGCAGGCCCATCGCCGTAGAAAGGCGTCATTTGGGCCCAATGTATAGGTCGCAGATGGTCAACGTCTGAGTTAACCGTCAGCGTGTTGGCCGCCTTCGTGGAGAACGAAGGGAGAGTGGCCGACGAGCAACTGATGGGCTGCGGGCCAATAATGGAAAAGGCCCATTACTGTAGCAAAGCCTCTAAAGGCCCAATCTAGCTGCACAAGGACGGTCAACATTGCGTTGACCGTCCGCGAACAAGTTGGCCGCCCAGACGGTCAACGCCAACGTTGACTGTCTTGGGCTTTCCAATTCCTAAGCCCGTCTTCTTACTGGGCCATCAAAGATGCTGACTGGCCTTCTTGGGCTCCCGTAGACCATTCTTTGGGCCAACCCATTATTGGTATACCCATCAATACTAAAAATAGTGCACAAGTATCACGTCCCAAATTTTGATCCCGTAAGTAACATTTAACTAAATAATTATTAATTAACTAATTTATCCTCTAATTAACATCTGAACATAAATTTCATTTTGATACCTCAACCGATTATAATAAATAAAAGCAACATCATACACAAGACCCAAAACATGTGCCACGTCTCATGTGGCTTCAACACTAACCCAATTATGATGTTGGACTTTATATAATGAGCAATACCTATTCAAATATAATCATAGTATATAACTGTGAAAATAAAATAAATCATAACATATCACATTGGAAACCAACATTGACTCTACGACTGCTGTCTGATACCATGATACATTATTAACAATATTCTAACGCAGTTCGGAATATAATATAACAAGTTTATTAATGTCCGATCACGCATCACAATCTATTAATTGCTATCTGGAAGATCACACTACAGTAAATAACAATCTACAACTGTTCGGACCTATACTTAATATATTAACTATTATCTGAAAATTACATTACAATATTAAACACATTAGACATTGTTCGGAAACCATAATACAGTATTAAATATTGATAAAACTCTACACTAAATATTTCGAATACTACCGATCTTCATTCCTATTCATCGGACAAGAATTCATGTATCTCATTTAAGGAGGTTAGTAAAAATAATAAGAAATGAATCAAAAACTTATACTCTGCTTATGCAGAATTTTTAAATTTTTATTATCATATTTTTACTTAATTTATGTCATCAAATCATGCTCAATTTTGATTTTTTTAGAGCCAGGGCCAATAGGCCTTATCAATTAAATAAACGGATAATCGAAACCCGAGTTTTATATAATCACACACAACCAAATGTCATACACTATTATTTAAAATCCACAAGTGAGTCATCATATATATAATCCTATAGATGGGATCGAATGTTATTTCTTATCCGCGGATAATAAGTTTGGATATCGATATACTATTATAATATATTAAGGTATGTCATAATATATTATCCGCTGAATTT
>JAODPA010147148.1:0-15308 GCA_025585075.1 Nepenthes mirabilis
GATTTTTTAAAAATCTAATTATTATCCTAATTATCTTTCATCTATAAATATAAATCATTTTATTATTTATGATCAATATGGTCTTCAATAGGCCGGTTTAGAGGCAAGGCCCACACATAAGTAGAAGGCCTAGAAGATTGCAACCCATAATTCGCTCTCGAGAAGGTTTAGGACCAAGCAGTAAAGTGACTAATCGAGGCGGGTCAACCTGGGATCGACCAGCTAAAAACAGGTGGCTAGGGCCGTCTCACAACACCTTACATGCGGAAAGAACTTGCCAAAATTGCCCTAAGACATTTTAGCGAATATTTTTCAAATATTGTCTACGATTGTGTAATATTTACTAAAACAGTAACGACAATCCAGTGAATCTATTCCAATGGCAATTGCCATAACCACCGCCTCTAGCATTGCCATGAAGAAAGAAGAGATATTTTCAGCTAGCCATGATTACTATGACGGACATTTATAGTTCCTGTGATAGTCTATTAAATCTGCACGAATAACTGTTAGCTAACATTGGCATCCAAATAGGGTTAAGCTGGCTCAAGCACTATAAATATCCTCTCACTCTCAGGGAGAGGGAGAGGGGACATACGCACTGGCAAGCCTATAGAAAAACAATTCTCTACCTAAAAAGCCTCTAAGAGATCTCTCATAGCTCACACTCTCTTTGTCACTCCCCGACAAGTGCACCATCGTTTCCAAGTCTTTTCCCGTCAAGTGCATCACCTTCTCTCGAAACCATTTCTTAATCGGATGCACCTAAATACTCAAACCCCGAACTCGTGCACCGTTCATGCACTCATTTTTGTATCCTTACATCTTTATATCAATTTGAGAAGGATTTATAATTTGAGTGTCGGAGGATATAATAGGGAACGAGTCTCGTTAATACTCAGACTTCTCGTTTGTTTAATTGTAGTGTACAGGGTCCAAACTTTTAGAAATGAGGATTAAACTTGCTTTAATTTGACCAGCTGAGAAAGACTAAGTGCCTTACTAATTCATACAGCAACCTGCATTTGGAGGACACATCAATTTGTAATTATTTTCTGATGTCATAATTTTTTCCCACCACTAAGCATTTCAAGAGCTTCTAATAAAAATTTTGAATAATAAGAAACAATAAGACAACTTAAAATTTATAGTTTTTAACAAAAAATCTCATCCCCTAATTTTATAAGTTTAAGTCTAACGGTGAGTATATAGTATGATCTATAAAGATTAGAGTCTGAATAAATTAAAATAGATAATAAAAATTAAACATAAGATTGAATATTTAACAACAATATTCTAAGTTATCATTACTAGTTATACTAATCTATATGAATTAGAAATTTTTTTATGGTGGCGGTGATGGCCTACAGCATGTAAGAGTGTGGCGACGGTGTAAGGTTATATTTATTGCGAGAAGTAAAAAATATCAATTTAAATTAATGCCTAATATTTTATTTACATATTTAAAACTAGGAGATTAATTTTAGCTCAATTTCTATTTATTCCAAATGATTAATTGAATACGATCGTATTAATTTATAGATGTATTTGCATATTATTGTGATGGGTATGGCTAAAAATGAGTTGACTCAGTGTACAGTTGAATAAGTGGCTAAATGCTTAAGTGGATAAGAGTTCTAGAAGCCAATAGCCCAACAAAAGATATCACAGGGCCAATTAGATAAAATACGCATAAATATATGAACCAATGGATATGATCTGAGCAGTTAGACACTAAGGATTATAATAACTTGCTTAATGACCATATATAGACGACGATTGAATCGATCAAATAATTGGTAGTCAAATAATCTTATTATTGATTTGAGGTGGCCGTTACACATGTAAGTAATATCTTTTACTATTGAACCAAGGTGGTATCATACTCATATATTGATTCTAAATATCCACAAATCAAACGACGCATTTTATTATAAATAAAACCTCTCCTCCAAAAAAAAATAAAAAAAAATGACACTGGAAAAGAAAAAAGGACACTTAACCAAACAAATATATAAATACAAAAACCACTTCATCAGGCAAGTGCATAAAAATGAGTACAACACTTCGTACAAACACTCATCTCCCGTCATCCATTGCATTTTCTTTCCTCAACATTTTTTAATTCCTTAAAAAGACCATTAATTTAAGCATCAAAAATATGGTAGAGAGCGAGTCTCATATACCTTTTACTTCTATTGTAATGTGTAGGATTCAAATTCACAATTATAAAAGTCGAACCCAATTACATTTGGACATTCAATCGAAACAGTTAACTCATTAATTCGTACGATAACCATAATCCTAGAGACGCATCACATTATTTTATTATGATTTGTAGCATTCAATTTAAAATTACGACGACCAGACCTGATTACATTCGGATCTCCAACCAAAACAGTCGACTCTTTAATTCGTACGATAATCTAAATCTTAAATACATATCATGTTATTTTATCTTAAAATAATTAATTTATTATACATGATTCTATTCTAATAACTAATCCTGTTATTAGATTAATTTATTTGTGTTTGCATCATTTATTTAGTCAGCAACGGGGGCATAGCAATTACTAGTAATGTTGCAGACACAGTTATGACGTTCAAATAAAAATCCGAAGTTGGAAGAAGTGCTCTCGTATTGTGACACAACGACGTCGTCTCACAATCAAAATTCAAACGGTGTCGTTGTAAGTAGTTTGCAACCCTCTGGCGATTAGTGAACCACGTCAACTCCCGCCAACATTCGGCAACAAAAATGTCGGGATGATCCCCGTTCGTCCGTCGAACAGAAGAGGGTATAAACGTAATTACAAGGAATCCTGCCTTTCGGACTGAACAGCGGTTGATTTTCTGTTCTTCCTAGTCTCCTCGCGGACTCTCTCTCCGACGAGAACAGTAGTCCAATGGGGTTTCCGAATTTGGTGACAGAGAGGGAGACAAGCTCTGAGGGAAGTTCGTCGTCAGAAGACGAAGGAGAAAATATTGTAGATGATGATTCAGAAAATGAAGAGGAGGAGGAAGCTCAGGAAGAGGTTGTAGAGACGAAGAAGAGGGAGAAAAAACCTATTACAATCAGCCTCAATAAAGTGTGCAAAGTAAACGATATTTCCAATTTGTTTTTTCACCCTTGACCGCAGTCTCATTATCTAATTGTGTTTGCGGAGTACGTGACTGTTTCTTTATTGATTTGAATGGCGTTTATGGTTCAGGTGTGCAAAAAGGCAGGTCACCAAGCAGGGTTTCAGGGGGCTACTTATATTGATTGTCCTATGAAACCTTGTTTCCTCTGCAAAATGCCGGGTAACTGTTCTTTCTGCTCCAGCCTTTTTATATTCACCTATATGGGTAATTGCAGTTGATGTATGGTTTTATTGAATTAGTGTTTATATGAGTATGCACCAATTAATAAGGGAATTAAGTTTGTGATAAGACGTGGAAGCTCCATTCTGTTTACGACATGGTTAAGGTTGCGTTTGCTTGGAGGAGAATCATTTTCTGAGCAATTATGTTCCCAATTTTTCCTTTTAGTACGGAATTTCCTATAGAAATTCTTTACCATTCATTTTCCAATGATGGAAATGACTAATTTTTTTCCATCTGGAAGGACTTTGTTTTTCCATGGCCACCCCTATATTACCATCATCACCGTCACCAGTCACTGCACTGTTCTGCGAACCCTACTTCTTGCATACACCATTTTGCACCACCAAGCTCACTACTAACACCACCACTATTTCACCACCCACCACCATCCACCACTGTGGGAAAGGCTATGCTATTGTGTGTGGTCAACGCATTGGGAACAGCTATTCACCACCACTATTGCCCCTACTCCTATCTCCATCACTCTACCACCACCACATTTCGTTTACTAAACAACATACTGAATATTGATAAAGGGACAAAAGATAATTTCCTCGGCCTAACATAGGATAATCGGAACCTTATTTTCTGATGTAAAATGTTTTCCATCTTACTGCTTATAGCCTTGTAATTCCTACTATCCCCCCTAAAAAAATCTCCTTTTTGAAGTCACTTGTGCCGATCCATTTTTTCATTTTATTTGGTGATCATTGTTGATACCTCTGCTCCACACTACCATTTCTAGATATGCATGATTTTAATCGTTCTTGTCATGTGTTCCTGTGGATTTAAGGTCATACAACAATGACTTGCCCACATCGAGTTGCCATGGAGCATGGTGTTCTTCCAGCATCCCCCAGGAATGCTCATCATTCAGTCAATTTTGTTTTTGAACGCCAGATCAGACCAAGTGTTCCTGCAGTAAGCATCTTTTTTTTGGCTACACAGTTGAATGATCAGGATATGTTGTAAGCATATTAATTTTGGGCAAGTGGCAGAAAGAGAATTTTCAGCGTAGACAGCTTGAAAGGTGCTACTCAAAGCGTCTTTTGTAAAGGAAAAGGGAATTTTTGTAGTTGCTTGTTGTATATTTTACGGTGGTTTTGGCTTTTTTTACCCCCTCAAGCAAATCTGGCTTTTATGTTGAATGAATACTTTTTATGGAAATATTGGAAGGTCACACATGCCATGGCATTCTTTGAGCTGGGTATCAGATGGTGGTTATAGTTAATAACCTATCAATTCATTGATTGGTAAGCTTGATTTGAAAATTTTGGGAATGATGTGCTCAACTAACTCAATCATATTGTACCGGAGTCGAATTATGACATTTCATTTCCCCCTCACCCCTTCTGAAAGGATCTTCACTTGGTCTATCTATTTAAATGACTTTCATCTTAAGTAAAGTAGTTTGGGCCTTGTTGTGTGTGGTTTTTTGTTGCTGAATTTTTTTTTGGGGAGGAGGGGGGAGGGTGTTACTATGTAAAGAAAAGGAGGTTAAATTAAGATTACACACTATTGTTAGCTCAATATTTGCGGATTTCTCTATCATCCTACTGCTAAAATTGTTCTTAGGTTGCCTTATCCATTCTTTATTTTCCATCCCTCATCTTTTCATAGATCAAACCAGCATTTGTGGTCCCGGATCATGTAGATTGTGGGGTTATCAGATACCACAGCAGACGAGTAACATGCCTGGAGTTCCACCCAACAAACAATAACTTTCTTTTATCCGGAGATAAGGTCGGTTTCTCTTATTATTTCTCCTAGCTGTCTCTGGATGTTTGAATTCGTTTTGGGTATGACTTTTCTCACTTTTCTGACACTAGTGCTTTTCCTTGATTATCTTTCAAGAAAGGACAACTTGGGGTTTGGGACTTCATTAAAGTGTCCGAAAAGACAGTTTATGGTAGCATCCATACTTGTATACTGAACAATTTAAGGTACTTCTTTACTAGTAGGCAAAATTATGGGATCGCTCCTTCGTTTCATTTCCGAGTCTTTTGGTTCTGTCTTCCGCATGTTTATGTACTCTTCTGGAAGTATATGATTTGTGGGTTTTCCTTTTCCTGCAGGTTTAGTTCAGTCAATCATGGAACTATTTATGCTGCATCATCTGATGGAACCATTAGCTGCACTGACATAGAGACAGGATTCTCAGAGTCATTGATGGACCTTAATCCTAATGGGTGGCATGTATGTTAAAATTTAGATACCTTCCTTGCATTCTAATGTCATGTTGTGTGTATATTACCCAGTTTTTGACTTCGTATTTGAGTATTTAAAACAGATTGTGCCATAACCAACTTCTCTTTTGCTACAAAATTCCATTCTGAACAACTAATTTTTGTTTCTTTCACTCATCTTTCTTATTAGGAATATCCTATATTTGTATATTTCATAACTAGGGAAATAGATAGTTTAAAGGATACTCAAGCATCAATAAAAACTAGTACACTGTGTTCATCTAAAAGTCAGCATTCAATTCTCATGCTTGATACGCACCTGATGCATGCTTGTCTAGGGCATGGGTGCATCCTGTCTAGAACGACCACACCTAATATACATTTATGCAACGTATGAACGTAGTCTGCTCAGAATGCCTATGCCTGATAGGCACCTATGTTGTGCATAAGAGTAGTTGTCTAGAATGCCTATGCCTACTGGGCGCCTGTGTCGCATACGAGTACCGTTATTGCAGAATGCCTATGTCCAATACGCATCGATATGGCGCTCGTGCATTGCCTTGGGATTGCCTTTGCATTTGATATGCGTCTGTGTAGCGTATGAACGTTGGGGTGCTACCTTCTTTTTAGACCCGAGATTCTTAACATAATTTCAACCTTTTTTATAGATGCCTCACTTCTCTTCATAGAGGAGAGATAGAAAATTAGATGCAAACCCTTGGGCTCTTATTATTTAAAGTAAAAGGAGATTCATTGCTAGAGAAAACCAAACTATTCTCTTGAGACAAAATAGTTAAGGTTTTTTCACTCAACCTTTTCCTCAGTTGCTTATATACTTGTTCCAACTTGCAAACCTTGTTATAGCATTAGTGGCGTAGACCTTAGATTTTAGTAGTGTGCAGAAATTAGTAGCAAATGAAGTAAGTCTGATGAGAAAACTAAGAGCTATGTCCGTTGTTGTGAGCGAATTCGAGTAGTTTCTTGGTAGGGTTTATGAGTCAGGAATAAGTCAATTACAGTTTAGTGCGTCTGTACAATTGGTTTGTAAGTTGATTTTTATATTGTATTATTTTCACTAATTGGAGAAACTCAGAGGGTTTTACATCAAAATTAATTAGTTTTTGATATTTCTCTTCATCACCAAAATCTATGCATTATATTTCTTTATTATATCATATTTAGTTTGGCGATATTTATTTCTGAAAAATTAATTTTTATTTATTCCTAGGATCAATATGCTTTACATATATTGTGTATTTGTATATCTTTTACTTTTACTATTTATAAAGGGTCTAAATAAATCGTGAATAGAGATTCTCTAGTCTTTCAATTGGTATGAGAGCTCTACCTTGATCCTTGACCCTAATATCTAGATGCATTTGAGTCAGTCATTATTCATTCGTCCTTACTTCATTGGGAGCATTTCCTTATTAGAAGATTCGCATGAGAATATTCTTAAAATCAATGGATGATTGTGTGTGGGATAGTACTTAATTCGGGTGGACATCGCCCAAGAGTACCATAGATAGCACCAATGAAACTAATGCCTTGTCGTTGTGGGCTAAAGAGGAATCTAGTGCTTGTAACTAAAATAGGAAAGGCTTACTTGATAATTTTATGGTTGTCTCCTCAGAAAAGTTTAAATGTATTTTCATGTATGAGACCTTAAAAGATGTCTAAGAGATTCTTGAAACAACTCATGGAGGTATCAAAATGGTAAAGAATTCAAAATTAAAGATACTCACAACTAAATTTGAAGAAATTAAAATGAAAGATGGTGAGACATTTGATGAATTCTATATCAAATTAAATGACATTGTTGATTTTACATTTAATCTTGGTGAAAAGATTTCAAAAAATCATATTGTTCATTAAGTTGTGAGATATCATTTTGAATGATTGAACTAAAATTACAGCTATTGAAGAAATCAAAGATTTAGAAAATGTTAAAATAAAAGAACTTGTTGGCTTATTGCAAACTTATGTACATTCGTTGCCTTAATCTAAGAAAAATAAATCCATCATCCTAAAACCTATTGAAGAAGAAATAGGTGATAGGTTTGATATAGAATCACCAGGGGATGAAGATTTTGGCTTGTATGTTAGAAACTTTAAAAAATTCTTTAAGAATAATAAAAGAACTTCTAATAAATAAAAAGATAACTCTGACCCACAAAGAAGTGACAATAAATATAATAGAGAAGTCTAAGACTTGAAATACAAGAAATATTTAGGAGTGCTGTGTCATGAATGTCATGACTTTGGCCATATTCGAATTGAATATTCCAATTTTAAATGAGAAAAATGAAAAAGTCATGAACATTATTCTGAATGATGATGAAGAGGATGAGAATAATAATTAAAACATTACCGAGGAAGATGAGGTAAATTTTATGACATTCATGGCTTTTGTTATTGGAGGTAAAGAAGATTTGGGGGAAAATTTAGAACAATCTGATTACCTTGAAGAAAAGTCAGAAAATGATTTAGAAGACCTTCTGAAGGCCTACGATAAATTATTTAGGAAGTGTTTTAAGGTCAGAAAAATTAACAAGTCCACTGACAAAAAAATATTCAAATCTAAAAAAGAGAAAGTGTCACTTCGAACTAAACCATACCTCACTTAAAATAAATATCAAGAACTTCAAAATATCAACAAAGTTTTAAATGAACAAATCAAGGCTCTTGAAATCAACATTGAAAAAGTTAGAGATGACCATATGTTGGGACTGGAAAAGTTAATTGGAAATAAAGAGGATCTAGGCTTTATTGAAAATATGACTAAAGCAAACATCATTTCTAAAACTATTTTTGTTCTTGATACTGCTGTCCCTAGGAAGAATACTACTAAATTTCATGTTTAACAACAATCAAATGGGATGATTAGGAAGAATATGTTTGAGAATCAACTAAGTAGTAAATCCAATATATCTCATTTCGTCTGTAGGTTTATTCTTATGTGTTATGAATGTGAAAAAATTAGTGATATACATTCTCATTGCTCAAGCTCAAAAATAAGTCTGAGAAATGATCATAAACAACCAAATATGTTGGTAATTTTGTTTATCAAATTAAACAATTGAACAAGAAAATTATAAAATTAATAAAGAAAATTAACTTAAGAAAGAAAGTCTAAATTAAAAAGAGTGATCATGTAGAATAAGATGATTTAATTTGCTTTATAAAATATAAAATATATACAAATACAAATAAAAACATTGGAGATTTTTTTAGGCTTGACCCATGCCCATACCTGCTCGTGCGCCACCTCTTATATGCTTCGAGCGCCTCTAGCACACTTGATACACTAGTCATTGTGCACATTGCACTTAATGTGCACTTATCCTGCACTTGAGCGGATTCCGTCCATAATTGACGCACTTGAAGCACACCTCTCCAGTGTTTATGCGCCGTTCAACCATTCGCTCACGCTTGAAGTGCGCCTAACATGCTCTCATGTGCCGATCTTCAGACAAGCTATTTCTTCTTGCATTGTTCGCCAGCCCTTATTTTCACTCTCTCCTCATTTTCTCTCCACTTTCTACAGCTCTCTCTCTACCTTTCTTCTTTCCAAATCTACTCATTTGCTCATTTTCCAAGGCAAATCCAAGGTACTTTCTCTCCTACTCTCCTCTCTTTAAGGCAAATCCAATGTATTTTCTCTCCTACTTTCCTCTCTCTCAAGCTCTTGGGTCTTCCATCCATGGTGTTAGCTAGGTTCCTGCATTGTGTTGGTTTCCCATCTCCTTTTGTGATATCTCTCATGCTTGCAATAAAATCTCATTGGGTATTGTTGGGTTTTGAAAGATTTGGTTGTAGATCTGTGCTATTTAAGGGTGTATAGTTTTTGGTGGTCTGTTTTAGAACCTACCCACGTTGCCTTCCTCTTTACCTGATTCGGGTATCTTTTAATTGAGATTTGTATGAGTTACTCATGTTCAAATATATATATATTTGAACTTATAGCTCTATTAATGATCCTTGATGATCCTTTTCATGTTCTGTCTTCACTATTTTACCGAATTGGGAATTCAAATGAATGACGTAGCGGGGAGTTCTCTGAGTAAATGTTTGATTAATGGAATGTTTTAAACAATTAGGAAGTTGATCATTACATGGACACATAGAAATGCTTGTCCTTGGAACTATGGCAACCCTGTTAGATTGGAGATTATTCCCTGTACAATAACATTATCCATAAATGTTAAAAATTATGAGCCGTGGACAATATTTCCAGGGTCCCAGCAGTTGGAGGATGCTGTATGGCTTGGATATCAATGCAGAGAAAGGTCTAGTTCTTGTTGCAGATAACTTTGGATTTTTGTACATGTGAGTATTTTGTATTCTTACGCTTATGTCATTATTCACAGTAGTGCAACTCGTAGAAATTGATTAGTGACAACTTGTATTCTTACTGTTGATATTTTTTTCTCCTCACTCAAATAATTAATGCAAAAACAATGCATGAATTTTAAGTAGGGAAAGGCTTAGTTTTGTTTGGTTGGTTTTATTTTGGCAATCTAGCATGTAGGAATCTATGCATACCATTCCCTAAAGGAAGAAAGCATCTTTATATTTAAATGTCTTCTCGTGACATATCAATCCCCGTCATTCAGTCTTACCTCGTTCATCTGATTCTGATTGGAACTAATGAGCTTGCTTCGATTTTGTCTAGAATTAAACCCATCAGTGATTGGTGAATTTTTCTCTCCATTTGGTTAGAATGGTTGGGTTGCATACTGAAATTTGTTATTTTATCACTCCTCTTAAAACTATGGGAGATATTTACGAGGTCAGGAAATAAAGGAAGATTGACATTATAATACTAATAACAGGGAAAGGCAAATTCTAAGTTGAATACCAATGGGCAAATTTTAATCTCATCGGACCATTGGTATTGCTACTTGTCAGCAGAGCAGGGAGATGTCACCATGGAGAAGAAAATATATTAGCTGGTTCCACTACAGTATGGTCTAACTTAACATATACCCTTTCTTTGTTCAAATTTGGCTTAAGTTGTTGCTTAAATGAATATAGGTTGGATGCTCGTACCAATGGCCGAACTGGTGGGCCTATCCTGATTCATAAAAAAGGCACCAAAGTTGTTGGGCTTCACATCAATCCTGTCCAACCAGAGCTACTTTTGAGTTGCGGAAATGATCACTTTGTAAGTCTCTAGATCTGATTGTAATTGCATTCTGCTTATTGTGTTTTCTGTAGTTTATTTGTTTCCATCAACAATAGCAGCAGGGGAATCAACATTAATAGCATTACTGCAACTTTCAGTGTCACGTTCAAATGACCTTATAGTAGTAAAGTTAAGTTTATGCCCCCAATGTCTAGTATATCTCTGCCACTTCGACATGATGAATCATCCTTTTCAGTCTGTGTTCTCCTAAAGTTGCTTTTCGCTTTTTGTCAGGCTCGTCTATGGGATATCCGCCAGTTAGAAGCAGGATCTTCTATATGTGATCTTGCACACCGCCGCGTTGTCAACTCTGCCTATTTTTCTCCACGGACAGGGAGCAAAATCCTTACTACATCACAGGACAATCGTCTTCGTGTTTGGGATTCAATCTTTGGTAGTTTGGACTCGCCAAGCCGTGAAATTGTGCATAGCCATGATTTCAATCGACATCTTACTGCTTTTCGAGCTGAATGGGATCCGAAGGTTGAATGAAAGAATAAGAACTGTTTATTTTATCTTATTCTAGTTGCATTTCTCTTACTTGGATATTTCAAACATTTTTACTTGCATTTTACATCTTTTTGTGTTCTTTATGTTTTTTGCAGGATCCATCAGAGTCTCTTGTAGTCATTGGCCGCTACATAAGTGAGAACTATAATGGAGTTGCCTTGCATCCTATCGACTTCATCGACATCAGCAACGGGCAATTAGTTGCTGAGGTGATGGATCCAAATATCACAACCATCAGTCCTGTGAACAAGCTACATCCCCGAGACGACGTTTTGGCCTCTGGTAGCTCAAGGTTTGCCTCTTCGTCTCCTTTCTTCCGCGTTTTCTGCGTCATTTTAAGTTCCATACTTTACTTGATTGTTCCAAAAATAAAGCCCAAAGAAATGCAAATGATGCTAGTTCACTTATAACCTACATATCTCCCCCCCCCCCCCCCCTCCCCTCTAACAAAACCTCATCGGCACTTAGCCAATTGCTAATGGAGCAAGATCACTTATACCCTTCATGCTGCCCTCAATTGAAGACAGCAGCTGATATATATATGAGTAACAAACCATTTGTCTCTTGTATTTTCGTGCCACTACGATATTCTTGATTTAGAGGAATATGGGAAGAGAAGTTGGTGAACAGGAACAGGAAAAAGGAGGGAAATTGAACTTTGGTACTAAGAAATTTCTGTTGCCTCTATTTAGTCACTTAATTCATGTGAATCAGGGACGGGCTGCCTATCAAAGCAGTATTCGTGACCCGGGGTACTGTGTTTGCTGCATGGATGTGTTCCATTCTCTTTCTTCACTTGTACTTCCTATGACAGTACAACGTGAATTCATCCTGATAACTTGGACCGATAGGATTATGACAATACACTAAAATAGGGTAGGCCTATCTTATAATCATTGACGTCCAACTTAACAGCACTTTTGGCAGTTTGGAAAGGCTGTCAGGGGATGTTGGGATGTAGCATAATTTAGGATCGGTAAAATTTTATTAGTCAGAGGTCATTGTTTCTAATTTTTCTTGCGGATGAATAATACGAAGGCCATAATCTTTCTTTCTGATTCTTAAATTGTGGATTGGAATCAATTTTTTTCCATGCAGGTCACTTTTTATTTGGAGGCCGAAGGATGAATCTGAGCATGTCGAACAGAAGGTTGAGTGGAAGATTCTTACATGTGGAAAGTCTGGAAACAAATCCAGCAGAAAGGGTGACAGTGATGATTCTGATGATGGGCTGCTCGGCTTGAAGGGCAAGAAGCTGAAGCGGCGCCGCATCCAGATCAAAAGCAGTCAAAAGGATCAAAGGGCTTTAGTTTTGTGAATTGCTCTGAGAAAGAAGTCAGCCTACTGGCAGTTTAGAACAAAATCAGCTTGCTCTACTTAAAGAGAGAGAGAGAGAGGGGGGGGGGGGGGAGATGCAGATGCAGAAGACGAGGGTGGGAAGAAGATAACGGCTCTTTTGCCCAGAATTGTACAGGTTTTGATGAGGTTCATCTCTCTCTCTCTCTCTCTCTCTGTGTGAGCGAAAGGTGCAATTTTGCCTACTTTTTGAAAACAATTATGCCTGAATTTCGCCCATCTTGAGGTTCCTTTCATTCTGATTTATTGGCTGCCACTGTTCAGTTGTTAATTTGGGAACTTTGTGATGTGCTTGGTTTAACCTGTGAAGCGAGAAAATGGTAGAAAATTATGAAGAAGTAAAGCTGTGTCGAATTGTGGATAAAACCTATGGAGAACTATGGAATATAAAATATTCTGTATATATGATGTGATACTGTAAAAATTTAATTTTCTCATTTATGAGATTCACAAGGTTTTTTTAAGAAATTTTCTTCAAGTTTTCATCTGAGTTTTGAATAAAACATTATGAAATTTTATTCCAGCAAAATTAACAGAGGTTTTGACAATATTTTACGGTTTTTTATAATTTTGATATTTATATAGTTTTTTAATTACCAAACATAATAGACTTTTAAAATCACTTAATTTTATAGATTTACTTACTTTTGCATATTAAAAAGGAGGATTCCAAACACGTTAGTTACATCCTTTCTTTATGACAAGCAACAGTTTTATGAGCCTTGCCGGAATATTGATGACCTGCATGGGAGATTGTAATTGGCAAGGACAATTCTAATGTCATGGTTAGTTTAGTAATTATAAATTTAATTTTTTTTATTATATTTTTAAACTTATCTGGTGCATAATCACTGCTAATGAGGTTATAAGCTAAACATGTAGAGGCAAAGAAATAAATAAAAATAGTCGAATCTAACTAATTTTGAATAAATAAAATCAAAAAATAAATTTATCGAATTAAAACTGGTTGATATTCTGTTTGTTTTTTGACTATTTCATTCAACAGAATGAATGACAACCAAACCCTAGTTTGGAAGGCAAGTAGAGAAACTAAGCTAAAAGATGACCAACTAAACCCTAGTTTAGTTAAAGAAGCCAAGCGGGATTCATCACATCTTTACCAACTCGTTAAAACCGTTGACTAGTAATTGGGAGACAAGATCTCAGCAATAGGGGGAAGTCCACCTTAAAGAATAATGCATGCTCATTTATATGATAAAAGTAGCCAATGGGATCTATCTTACGCTATTTGAATTCTAACTTGTCACACTTTGCATATTAGATATATAATGTATATGGTGGTTTCCTGTTCGAAAATTCAAACGAAAGCATCAAACTGGTCTAAGGAATCAGTCTATGATCTCTCATGGTATCAATCCAATACGAAATCGATTCCAATGCAGTAAACCTGGTTTCGAACCCGAATTCATCGGCCTTCTCTCGACTGAGTGATAAACTCAAAGGGCAACGGAAAAGCGTGTCCAAGAATTCCCAGTTAGCTAAGTCTTCCATTTCTGTTTCAATCAGCCCTTTCTTCGCCACAATCTCCCTCCACACTGGTCCTCTGTCAGCCATCGTCTTCGAGTACGAAAGCTCTGGAGAGAACAGACTCTCTTCGACCTCGAACTTTCTTCCAATGGCTGCCCAGATCCCCCTCCACGTGAATTCCCTTCCATTGATCGCGTTGAATGCTTGCCCACCGAGGGACGAGATCCCATCATTTGTCGCCGCCCAAATGTGCTGCTCAGCCACCAACCGGGCGTCGGAAATGTCGATGTAAGGCTCTTCCCAGCACACTTTCAACCCCCCAAAGACAAAAGGGAGATTGAAGTGCTTACAAATGCTGCCGTACACACACAAGCTACCCATGAAGTTGAAGAACGCCCTCTCTGAAATTCCTGTTATTAAACCAGGTCTCTCAACTGACCATGCCACTTTTCCGGCGAGTTTCTCCCTGAGCAAGTCCTCCAACACGTAGTAAAAGTTCCTGTCGCCGGTAGCCCTTGGGCACCCCTCGTTGTAAACTTGTTTAGGGCCGCCGATCGGCGGCCCTCCGAGCCAGACATAATGCTTAGCGCCGGTTTGTAAGGAGACGTGCTTGAGCCTCTCGGCGTTGGGCAAGATCGCGCGCAAGGCATTCGATAGCATCCCCTCGTTCTGCTTACAGCATTCATCGCTGTCAAGAGGGAACTGGCTCGCCCAAGTGACCCAGAAAATGTGGGTCACGTCCCCTAAGGAAGAGAGCTTTCCCTGCGTGTCTAAAGGGTTGGAAAGGTCGCAAGAGATGAACTGGTAGTTGGTGTTCTGAGGGGATGATCTCTCTGGTTTTCTGGCAATTCCATACACTTTCCATGAAGGTTTGGAGAGTAGGGCTTTAGCAAGCTCTTTACCTACTAGCCCTGTGACTCCGAAGATGATGGCTACGTGCCTCTTTCTAGCTGCTGCTTCTCCACTGGTTTCTGTTGGAGCCATTTCTGCAGGGATTTTTGGGTTTTTTCCTTTCTTTTCTTGGTTTCAATTGAACCTCCAACGAGTACTTATAGATATGTAATAGGGTATCCTCTCATCAGTGATGACAGATTTTTAATGCTGATTTAATGAGAGCAACACCTATTCACCATTCATGGTGGTCACTTCCTTCGCTTTGCTTGGATGTAAAATTTTCTTCTAGAATGTCCACTTTTTCTTCTTCTTCTTCTTCT
>JAODPA010147159.1:0-15307 GCA_025585075.1 Nepenthes mirabilis
TTCGGCCGGATTATACAAAAGCTAATCAGAAAGTCGGAACAAATAATATTAAGGTCGGTCACAATTTAGCTTCTTTTATTTATTGCTTAACGGAAGGGGGTTTTAATCGAGGATAAATTGTGTACATCTCCTCACAATTACGACAATACCTCCTTATACAAAGTTCCGAGAACGGCTCTCACTTCCTCATTGTACAAAGCCCCGAGGACAGATCTCACTTTGGTTATCCTCGATTATCACCTTAAGGTCCTAAGGCATGCCGAAGAACCTTGTCTCCCAACGCTAAGGTCCGAACTTATTTGTTTTATCATAAAGTCAATTCACATTTTATTTGTTCATCACAAGCCGGTTTCAAAGTTTTAGTACAGATACCGGTTTCAAATTATAATACAAGGCTAGTTTCAATTATAACCCAAGGTCGATTTCAAAAATCACAATGCAATTGTCGGTTTCAAAATCACGATACAAGGCCGGTTTCATAATCACAGTGTAAATGCTGGTTTTAAAATACGATACAAGGCCGATTTTGAAATCCTAGTGTAAATGCCGGTTTCAAAATACGATACAAGGCCGGTTTCAAATCACCGCGTAAATGCCGGTTTCAAAATACGATACAAAGCCGATTTCAAAATCACAATGCAAATGTTGGTTTCAAAATTATGATACAAGTTCGGTTTCGAAATCACCACGTAAATGCCGGTTTCAATTGTAATACAAAGCTGATTTCAATTATTCTTGGCCGATTTTAAAATTATAAATACAAGGCCGATTTTAAATTAATATGCAAGGCCGGTTTTAAATTAATATGCCAGGTGGGTTTCAATTATAATACAAGGCCGGTTTCAAAAATTACAATGCAAATGCCGGTTTTAAAATCACGATACAAATGCCGATTTCGGTTAAGGCCGATTTCAATTATTCTTGGTCGGTTTCAAATCAGTATACAAGGCCGGTTTCAAATCATGTGCAAGGTTGATTTCAATATTTACTTAGGCCGATTTCAAATTATAATATAAGGCCGATTTTAATTATTTTACCAATCAAGGCCGGTTTCAAAATTTGGGTAATGCAAGTGATATACAAGCAGGCCTACTTCCTCATTTTCATGTACTCCAATTTAAATATGAGTTTAGCAGAAAGCAGGTGACAGAATGTAGAAAGCATGAATTCAATACAGCTCATTAAATAGTAATTAAAACGGCATACATTTAACCTAAATTGGGAGGGGAAACTAACAGTTTTTAAAGCTGAAATTTTGGAGATGGAAGTATATTTGCAAAGCATGAACTTTAAAAACTAGGCACACTTGCAACGAACTTAAAAAGAATTATCGTCCGAAGTATACTTGTAATATTCTGAAATTAAAAATAGAGTATACATTTACATTAAACCATGAACTTAAAAGCAGGGGGTATACTTGCCTGACAGTCGTTCGCCTACCCTTACAGACTGGAAGCTTTTCTCCTTTTCTACTTTTTACTGTTCTTCTTGTTGGTTGCTCGTGCCAGCTTCCTTGATCGAAGCTGAGTATATGTAGATGAGGGGTTAGGTAGAGTAAGTGGGGGTAAGCTGTCTACCTCGTACTTCTTCTCAGACATTAGGTGGGAGTAAGTAGTCTAAGTTACTTACTTTGGTACTTCTTTTCAGACGGCCAACGAGGTGGTTCACTGACTTCATTTAGTTAGGGTCCAGTTGGGTTCTATCTAATTAGTAAAGTTGGTCCTTATCTTTAATTGCCCTTAATTTATTCCGGTCAAGTCTTTAATCAGTGCTAAGGGTCAGACATCGTTTCACTTCTTTTATTCAAGACCGGTTAACTTTTCTCAGGGCTGGTCAACTCTTTGGGTTGATCAATATTTTCACGCTGGTCAACATTCGGTCAACATCACAATTTTCGGTTAACCCTTACTAAAACCGGTCAACCTTACAAGTTTCAGTCAACTCTATCTATTCCGGACTTCAAGCAGTCCAGCCTTTTGTGGCATAAACTACTCCAGCCTTCGGAGTTCATCATACTCTTGGTTTTAATACTTTATTTCGATTTTAAGTTTTTTTTTTAAGTTGGGATCTCACAATTCTCCCTTACTAAAAAAAAATTTCGTCCTCGAAATTTAGATGGGGTTACATACCTTAAACAAACAAGCGTGGATGCTTGCTTCGAATTTCTTCTTCTCGTTCCCAGGTAGCTTCTTCAGGTGAGTGATTCCTCCATAACACCTTTATTAAAGGAACCGTCTTCATACACAGCCTTTGCTCTTTCCGGTCAAAAATTTATAGTGGCTCCTCGATATAGGATAGATCTTTGTTGATTTCCAAGGGTTTGAGCTCAATCACGTGAGTGGGGTCATAGACATACTTTCGAAACATGGATACATGGAATACGTCATACACTTCTGTCAAACTTGGTGGTAGTGCTAATCTGTATGCCACTTCTCCGATCTTTTCTAAAATCTCAAAAGGGCCAACAAATCGTGGCTTCAATTTTCCTTTCATTCCAAACCGTGACGTTCCTTTGGATGGCGAGACCTCTAGGAAGACAAAATCTCCTATCTCAAAGCTTAATTATTTTCTCCTTCTATCCGCATAACTTTTCTGTCTGCTCTGAGCAACCTTCAAGTTTCAATGGATCAGTTCGATTTTCTCAGCCGTTTCTTTTACGATTTCAGGACCCAAAATCCTTTTATCTTTGATCTCCTCCCAGTGAATTGATGACCTACAATTTCTTCCATACAGAGTCTCGAAAGGTGTCATACCGATACTAGCCTGATAACTGTTATTATAAGCAAACTTTGCCAGTGCTAGGTAGGTATCCCAAGTTCCTTTCATTTCTAATACAGAAGCCCTCAACATATCCTCAATAATCTAGATAGTACGCTCATACTGGCCATCTGTTTGAGGGTGGTAAGCAGTCCTGAATTTCAATTCAGTCCTTATTTTCTTATGCAAACTCTTCCAAAACTTTGAGATAAAAAAGGGGTCTCTATCAGATACAATGGAGGCAGAAATTCCATATAGTCTCACGATCTCGTTCACATACAGTTGAGCCAATCTATCACATGAATACGTCATTCTGATCGTCAAGAAGTGAGCTGACTTTGTCAGTCGGTCAACTATAACCCAAACGGTATCATAATTCCTAGAAGCCTCGGTAAACCCGATACAAAATCCATGGCAATGTCCCCCCATTTCCAGCTCGGAATTGGCATCGGTTGTAAAAATCCAGAAGGTTTCCTCCTCTCAACTTTTAGTTGCTGACATACCAGGCATCTCTCCACATAAACCATGATATCTCTTTTCATATTCCTCCACTAGAAGGTTTTCTTCAGATCCTAATACATTTTACTCGTCTCTGGGTGGATCGTATACCGGGACTGGTGAGCCTTCTTCAAAATCTTCTCCTTCAATCCTCTATCATCCGGTACACATAGTCGGTCCCCAAACCTCAACACACCATCAGTCCGGACGTTAAAATCAGCTCAGGACTCCTTACTCAGATCACTAACAATATCCATAAGGAACGGATCGTATACCTGTTTCTCTTTAATTTCATTGACTACTTCCGATTGGATCTGAAGGTACGACATGAGTATTCTATTACATTTAACATAACGTTGGATATCACATTGTTTTAGGTAATCCAACATCTCCATCTGCTTGACCTGCAAGTGTGCCACGTAACCCGATCAACGACTCAATGCGTCCGCAACTATGTTGGCCTTTCCTAGCTTATACTATATTTCACAGTCATAATCTTTTAAGAAATCAAACCATCTCCTTTGTCTCATATTAAGTTCCTTTTATAAAAATAGATACTTCAAACTTTTGTGATCCGAATACACAATGAACCTTTCACCATACAGATAATGTCTCCAAATTTTTAAAGCAAAGACAACAGCAACAAGTTCGAGGTCATGAGTAGAATAATTCGTCTCATACACTTTCAGTTGCCTAGATCCATAAGCCACAACTTTACCGTGCTGCCTTAGTACATATCCCAAGCCTACTTTGGAGGCTTCACAATACACTTCATATCCTCTTGATCCTTCTGGAATCATCAATACTGGAGCAGTAGTCAGGCGATCCTTCAACTCCTGAAAACTCTGATCACACTCCTTAGTCCATTCAAATTTGACTTCCTTTCTCAACAATCGCGTCAAGGGCATAGCGATTTGTAAAAAGTTTTTTACAAACAGCCAGTAATAACCTGTCATGCCTAGAAAGCTTCTAGTCTTTGTTACAGAAGTTAGCTTACTCCAGTTAGTAACAGCTTCTACTTTCTTTGGATCCACAGAGATACCACCACCAGAAATCACATGACCCAAGAATATCACTTTTTCTAGCCAGAACTCATATTTTTCTAACTTAGCATATAACTTCTTCTCACGCAGCACTTAGAGCACTATCCTCAAATGGGTTTCATGCTCCTCATAGTTGTTAGAATAGATTAAAATACAATCGATAAAAACTACCACAAATTTATCCAGATATTACCTGAATACTCTATTCATTAGGTCTATAAAGGCAGCAGGGGTGTTTGTAAGTCCAAAGGGCATAATAAGGAACTTGTAGTGGCCGTATCTCGTTCGGAAGGCAGTTTTGGCTACATCTTCTTGCTTAATCCTCAATTGATGATAACCAGACCTCAAATCGATCTTCGAGAACACCTGAGATCCTTGCAATTTATCAAACAAATCATCAATACGTGGTAGAGGATATTTGTTCTTCATCGTGACTTTATTTAACTCACGATAATCAACACATAGCCGCAATGACCCATCTTTCTTTCTCACAAACAAAACTGGTGCTCCCCAAGGAGACACACTTGGCCTAATAAAGTCTTTGTCCAACAGCTTCTACAATTACAACCTTATTTCCTTCAACTCAGCCGGAGCCATTCTGTAAGGGGCCTTAGAAATTGGGCCGAAATCGGGAATGATAGAAATCTCAATCTCCCGATGTGGCAGGAATCCAGGCAACTCCTTAGGAAATACATCCTCAAAATCGCGGACGACGTGGATGTCCTTAGCCGGCACCTCATGACTCTCAGTGGTGCAGGTATAAGCCAAATAAGCCTTACATCCACTTTTTACTAGATGTTTAGCATGTAAAGCTGAGATCATTACTGGCATCTCCTTTTTCTTGATACCTTGGAAGAACAAGGTTTCCTTTTCAGGGATACTAAAATAAACCTTCTTCCTAAGACAATCAATGGTGGCATGGTTCTCAGCCAGCAAATCCATCCCTATGATCACGTCGAAACCTCTCATATTTGGTAACACCAAATCCACAACCAAACATCTCCTGTCTACTTCTACCACGCATCCAGGATATATAAAATCAGTGACTACGAGGAATCCAGTAGGGGTACATAGTGATAATTCATAATTCAATATGCAAGGAGCAATAACAATATGACATGCAAACCATGGAGAAACAAAAGAGTGGGTAGACTCGGAGTCAAACAAGATAGATGCAAGAACGCCATAAATAGGAAGAGTACCTTCCACGATATTTGATGATACCTCTAGCTCCTGAATAGTTACTGCAAAGGCCTTAGCCAAAATGGTAGGCTTTCTCTCTTCTAGATTCGGGCAATCTTTGATCAAGTGACCGTGCTGTCCGCATCTGAAACAAGCTCCCATTGCTCGGCGGCACGCTTACCCCAGATGTACCTTTCCACAGGATGAGCAGTGTGTAACCAAAGTCCTAGAATTAGCCATTGACTGAGCCGGCGCAACACTCTTTCCCTTCTCAGTCGTCCTCGTCTTTTTGGATGACCCAAAAGATCCCCCAGCAGATCCGCCACTAACACCTACCCGGCTAGCTATCCTCTTCGCGTAGAATTTCTCTATCTCCACTTCTTATTTGTAGAGGACCGCCCGGTCTAATATATCAACATACATCTCAAGTTTTAACGTTGGTTAGCTGTTTCCTAATATCATCCTGCAATCCTTACTGAAACTTCTTCGCTTTCCTCAATTCGTCTTCCACATAGAAAGGTGAGAATTGGCACAGCTCAGTGAACTTAACATCATACTCCGTCACCGTCATGCTTCCTTGCCTTAGTCGCATAAACTCCATCTCCTTTTGGTCCCGGAGACTGGATGGAAAGTATTTCTCCAGAAAATCTCCCTCGAATGTATCCCAAGTAATCATCCCGTTGGGCATTCCTAATGCCCTCTTCCTCATGTCCCACTAGCTGTCTGCTTCGCCCTCTAATTTATACGCAGCGAAGGTGACCTTCTTCTGATTCGTATACCCAATTACTGTAAATATTTTCTTCATCCTCTTAAGCCATCTATCAGCTTCTACTGGATTGGGTTTACCTAAAAAGCCCAGCGCCCGCTCTGCCATGAATCGATCATACGTGGTTGGAGTTAGGATGGCTGGAACTGGCTCAATCGTAGGAACTGGAGCCATGTGCCTATGTTTGACGGATTCTACCAAGGTGGTCATTCTTTCCAATAAGTCTATGTAAGCGGCCTCCCAATTATAAGGTGTATTACGGCCATTTCTTTTTTCTCTTCCACTAGCCATCCTAAAATCAAGACAGGCACAATGTTATGATCTCAAAAAAAAGGAAGTATCCTTCAATCCCAATAGAATTGTACTTAGTCTAGAAGCCAAGTTTCCTAAGGACTCCAACTACCTAAATTATCCTTGGCTTACTTCTTTCAGAGATTTAGTATGAAGATTCAAACATATGCTTCCGCATATTGATCGATCAATTACTAAGGCATCTCATATCTCTGATACTAATTGTGACGGAATAAATTTTTTTTTTGCAATCTGCCATCGATCTCCCGAAACTGACACCAAGTTTCGGTGGCCAGGTCCGGGCTAATCATGCCTTCCAAATCACAAGATTACAGATGCTGTCTAGGACTCATATACAAAGTGAAAGTTAATCTGTTATCCAACAGAAGCATTTACATTCATTTCCATAATTCATTTCTGAATACATACATCTAATCACAAAAGTTTATCGAATCTAATAAATCATTACACTAATTGCTTCTTCGTGGCGATCGTCCAAAAGGTGCTTCTGAATCCTTGCAAACCCTTCAGATAGGCTCTAGTCACTCCGTCTCGTCATGAACGAGTTCTAAATTTTCATCTGGGGGGGAAGAAAAATAGAAAACAGTGAGCCGGAACTCAACAACGTGTATACAGATTTTCCATAAAATATTCGTGCTGTCAACAGTTACAGATACATATATAGAATATCATTTGGTCGAAATCATACAGAACACTTAGAACGGTAAATGTAGGAAATCATGCGTCATATATATATATATCATACGGCAGCATTCGGCCGGATTATACAAAAGCTAATCAGAAAGTCGGAACAGATAATATTAAAGCCAGTCACAATTTAGCTTCTTTTATTTATTGCTTAACGGAAGGGGAATTTAATCGAGGATAGATTGTGTACATCTCCTCACAATCATGGCAATACCTCCTTGTACAAAGCCCCAAGGACAGCTCTCACTTCCTCATTGTACAAATCCCCGAGGACGACTCTCACTATCTCCTTGTACAAAGCCCCGAGGACGGCTCTCACTTTAGTTATCCTCGATTATCACTTTAAGGTCCTAAGATATGCCGGAGAACCTTGTCTCCCAATGCTAAGGTCCGAACTTATATGTTTTATCATAAAACCGATTCACATTTTCTTTGTTCATCATAAGCCGATTTCAAAGTTCAGTACAGATGCCGATTTCAAAACATAATACAAGGCCGGTTTTAATTATAACACAAGGCCAGTTTCAAAAAATCACAATGCAATTGCCAATTTTAAAATCACGATCAAGGCCGGTTTCAAAATCACAGTGTAAATGCTGATTTTAAAAATGATACAAGGCCGATTTTGAAATCCCAGTGTAAATGCCGGTTTTGAAATACGATACAAGGCCAGTTTTGAAATCACCACGTAAATGCCGGTTTCAAAATACGATACAAAGCTGGTTTCAAAATCACAATGCAAATGCCGGTTTCTAAATTATGATTCAAGGTCGGTTTTGAAATCACCGCGTAAATGCCGGTTTCAATTGTAATACAAAGACGATTTCAATTATTATTGGCCGGTTTCAAAATTATAAATACAAGGCCGATTTTAATTATTCTTGGCCAGTTTCAAATTAATATGCAAGGCTGGTTTCAAATTAATATGTCAGGTCGGTTTCAATTATAATACAAGGTCAATTTCAAAAATTACAATGCAAATGCCGGTTTTAAAATCATGATACAAATGCCAGTTTCGGTTAAGGCCGATTTCAATTATTCTTGGCCGGTTTCAAATCAATATGCAAGATCTGTTTCAAATCACGTGCAAGGCCGGTTTTGATATTTATTTAGGCCGATTTCAAATTATATTATAAGGCCGGTTTCAATTATTTTACCAATCAAGGCCGATTTCAAAATTTGGGTAATGCAAGTGACATACAAGTTGGTCTACTTCCTCATTTTCATGTACTGTGACGACCAAGATTCTTAAACATAGAAAGTCCCAGTCATCGAGTCAAAATAATCAAAGGATCGAGGAAAAACTAAAGGTTATCCGGTCAGCTGCGTTGACCGAAAAATATAATAAGAAGTTCCAAACCGGCCTTAGAGCATTAAGGCCGGAGTGCATTGTGTGAAGTGAGGCCGAAGTGGCCTGACGACCGGAGTGGCCTTTGTGTGAGGAAAAAGAAGTTCGTCTTCTCTTAACGTAAAAGAAGTCCGTATAAAAGAACTCCGGCCTTTCACTAAAGCTGAAATCAAGTCCGGCTTTGTGTGTTAGTGAGGCCAGAGTAGAGTTGTGGGTGCAAAGAGAAGAAATCCGAAGTTTATGAAAAGGTGATGGATGGAGTGAATAATAAGAAGAGTTGACCGGATTCAAAGATATTGACCGGATTGGAAAAATTGACCGGATTTGAAGATGTTGATCGGAATTGAAGAGTTCACCGGATTGGAAGATATTGACCGGATTGGAAGAGTTGACCGAATTTGAAGACGTTGACCGGAAAATGTAATAAGAAAAGTAACTCAGCCTTAAGATGAATTCAAGTTCGACCCTTGCATGGTGAAGGGAAGCCCAGACTTCTTTGATGAAAATCGAGTCTGGCTTTTATGAATAAAGAGCTCCGGCTTCTAGTGCACAAGAACTCCGGCTATATGAACTTCGGTTTAATGGAATTTGAACTCCGACTTTTATGAAAAACAATTAAGTCCGGTCAAGGACAGTTGACCCAAAATAATAAAGAAATCCCCTACGAAAAATAAAGTCAGTATGACCATGCCTACAACGCCAGTAAGGAAGCACTTACGAAAAGTAAAATCAGAATAACCATGCCGGCAAGGAGGCCCTTACGAAAAGTAAAGAACGACCATGTATGGGTAGGTTACCTACTCCTAACCACCCTGATGACCTCGTAGAAAAGAAAGAAGTACAAGAAGCTGACCTGCCCTACTTACTACCACGCCTATAAGTAATGGCCCTCCCCATGACTTAGGAGAGGAAGTTAGGCAAAAGCCTAGGTGAAAGCGTTAAGAATTTCGAGCCAGAACCAAGTGAAAGGCTCATAGATCCAATCCAGGCAAGAATACTCACCCCTGTTTTTAAAGGTCATGATTCTGCATGTTTGCTACACTAGTATGTATATCCTTATGAAATTATGTATGCATGATACTTGTTCTGTTCTTGTGATTTATCGTTAGTAATCGCATGTTTAAAGTAAACAATGATATTCAGGAAATTGGATTTTTGTAATTGATTGTCGACTTTTATGAACTCTGATAATCTCATGAAAAGACTTCTAACTTTAAGAAAGGAGCTTCGGACTTTGAATGATTAAGAACTCCGTCCTTTGGAACTTCAAATTTTAAATGGAAAAGAACTTCAGATTTAAGAACTCCGGATTTTAAAGAACTCCGACATTTATAGCTCCGGCCTTTACGAATAAAGAACTCCGGCTTTTAAGAACTTCGGATTTTTAGAAAAGAACTCCGACTTTTGAACTCCGCCTTAATAAAAGAATTCTGCCTTTTACGAAAAAAGGAGCCCCGTCTTTTTAAGAAAAAGCACTCTAGATTTTAGAGAAAAGATCACTCCGGTTTCAACACTTCGGATTTTAAAGAAAAGTCACTCCGGTTTTAGCACTCCAGATTTTAAAGAAAAGATCACTCCGATTTCAGCGCTCCAGATTTTAAAGAAAAGTCACTCCAGTTTTATCACTCCGGATTTTAAAGAAGGATCACTCGGTTTTAGTACTCTGGATTTTAAAGAAAGATCACTCCGATTTTAGCACTCCGAATTTTAAAGAAAAGTCACTCCGGTTTTAGCATTCCAAATTTTAAAGAAAAGATCACTCCGGTTTTAGCACTCCGGATTTTAAAGAAAAGTCACTCCGGTTTTAGCACTCCGAATTTTTTTAGACAGATCACTCCCGTTTTAAGAACTCCGGATTTGAGAAAAGAACGCCACCCTTTCAAAAGAACTTCGGTTTTGGCACTCCGGCTTTGTTTTAAGAAAAGAACTCCGGCTTTCGGTTTGAAAAAGGACTTCAGCCTACGGTTTGAAAAAGGAACTCCGGCTTTCGGTTTGAAAAAGGACTTCGGCCTACGGTTTGAAAAAGAACTCCGACTTTCTGTTTGAAAAAGAACTTCGGCCTACTATTTGAAAAATAACTCCGGCTTTCTGTTTAAAAAGGAACTACGGCTCCGTATGTCGGGTTAAAGGCATTACCTCCTGTCCCGGGGAGCATAATGAGAGAATGGCATAATACTTTTGAACTACGGCCCCGTATGCCGGGTTAAAGGCATTACCTCCCATCCCGGGGAGCATAATGAGGGAATGGCATAAGACTTTTGGACTACGGCCCCGTATGCCGGGTTAAAGGCATTACCTCCCGTCCCGGGGAGCATAATGAGGGAATGGCATAAGACTTTTGGACTACGGCCCCGTATGCCGGGTTAAAGGCATTACCTCCCGCCCCGGGGAGCATAATGAGGGGTTACGGCTTTAAGTTGTGGACTTTCACACAACCCGTCCTCGATGTTGTCCAGTCCCTAAAGATGATAAGAATTCTCAATGTTTTTATGGGTTTTCAGCAAACAAGATAAGAAGAAAAAGACTAAGGAAATTCTGAACTAAAAGACAAGATGATTTTCGTATGCTAAATCATATTCGCTAATATATATATATGTTTCTGTTCTTTATTTTCTGCATATGAGTATTCTGCTGGGCTGTGTAACTCACTTTTGTTATTTTTAGATGACGACAGGCTCATGGAGGACGAAGTTGAGTAGAACATGATGGTGTAGCCATTAGTCCGGTTGGCCGGAGCGGATTAAACGAAGAGCTTGTTTAATTATTTTGATATTTTGTGGAGACTTGTAAAATGATTCGCTGTTGAGAATCTAGGGATGTTAGTTATGTTTCCGTGATTCCTTTTGTATAAGTGAAATTTATAATTCTAGCATGCATCTCAGGTTCAAGTTGAAAGTAAAATTTTTATATCCATTAATGTTATTAAGACCCGACGGCGTTTTACGTGCGGGCCGTCACATGTACTCCAATTTAAATATGAGTTTAGCAGAAAGCACGAGACAGAAGATATAAAGCATGAATTTAATACAGCTCATTAAACAGTAATTAAAACGGCATGCATTTAACCTAAATTGGGAGGAGAAACTGGCAGTTTTTAAAGTTGGAACTTTGGAGACGAAAGTATATTTGCAAAGTATGAACTTTAAAAACTGGGCACACTTGCAACGAATTTAAAAAGAATGACCGTCCGAAGTACACTTGCAATATTCTGAAGTTAAAAACAGAGTATACATTTGCATTAAACCATGAACTTATAAGCAGGGGGTACACTTGCCTGACAGTCATTCGTCCATCCTTACAGACTGGAAGCTTTTTCTCCTTCTCTACTCCCTACTGTTCTTCTTGCTGGTTGCTCGTGCCAACTTCCTTGATCGAAGTTGAGTATATATAGTGGAGGAGTTAGGTGGAGTAAGTGGGGATAAGCTATCTACCTCGTACTTCTTCTCAGATGTTAGGTGGGAGTAAATAGTCTAAGTTACTGACTTTGGTATTTCTTCTCAGACAGCCAACGAGGTGGTTCACTTACTTCATTTAATTAGAATCTAGTTGGGTTCTAACTAATTAGTGAAGTTGGTCCTTATCTTTAGTTGCCCTTAATTTATTCTAGTCAAGTCTTTAGTCAGTACTCAGGGTCGGTCATCGTTTCATTTCTTTTATTCAAGACCGGTCAACATTTCTCAGGGCCGGCCAACTCTTTGGGTTAATTAATATTTTGACGCTGATCAACATCTGGTCAACATCACAATTTTTGGTCAACCTTTACTCAAGCCAGTCAACCTTATAAGTTCCGGTTAACTCTATCTATTCCGGACTTTAAGCAGTCCGACCTTCTGTGGCACAAACTACTCCGATTTTAAGTGGCATAAAGCCACTCCGGCCTCCGGAGTTCATTATACTCTTGGTTTTAATACTTTATTCTGACTTTAAGTTTTCTTTTGAAGTTGAGATCTCACATTTTGCCCTTGGAAACTCTTCTTTTCGAATTTCAACGGCATCAATTACTCTCCTGAAATCCGCCGCCGACAAACTAGTTTATTGGGTTACCCATAAGGAAATGATCAGTTTTAACAAAGTAAAAATAAAATTAACTAAAGTTCAAAAAAAAGAGGATGACTTTGATGACATTGCCCATAATTTATTGATTGCTCAAACTTTAATAAAACAAACTGAAGTCGCAATTAAACTGTTTATTACAAGCAAATAGAAGTTAAAAAGATATAAATTTGAGTTTTTTAATAGCAGAAATTAATGCATCATTGACTTTTTTTTTTTTTTTAAATTTGATTACTAAATATTAAATTGGCTATTTAGAACCTAATCATATGCTTTTAACGGTGACACCGTATATCAGGAATCCGCGCTAAATATCGTCAGATAGTCTTGAAAATCAATCCTGGCTAATTAAACCTTATTCATATTTCATGTTCAATTAACAAAACTATAGTAAATTTTTACAGCATATGGCTCTCTGGCCAGCTGTTGGGCAGGTACGTAGGCTATTCACTAAAGTGGATATCGACCAGGTATATTAATTTTCGTTGTATCTGATCGTATTTCAACTCAACCTTAAGCAATGAATTAAGATTTTGAAGCAACGTGGGACCTTTAATGTGCGCGTTTCCAAATATTGCATTTTTATACATTAAATAAATTATGAATATCATGCTAAATCTAATTTTCTAAAACAAAGTTAAAATAATATATATATTTATTTATTTTGTCTTTTACAAGTTTGTTCTAAATTTCTTTAACACAAAGTCTAAATTATTAAAAAACAAAAAAATTAGATGAATAAGTTGGATACGATGGTGAGATATACAGCAATACTGTAAAATCTTAAAATTTACATTACATCAGTAAGAGAACATGCGCAGGAAAAGCAACGGATACAAGTAGCTCTTCTCCGTCATGAAATTCATCACATCATATTACCCTTCCTTCCTCGATTGAGGATAATAATAATAATAACAATAATAATAAAAATAAAGCTTCTCCGTTACTCATGCTCCATGGACATGCCCGTCTGCTCATCGTTCCTCTGCGCATAGTAATGGTACACCGCCGCCCCGGACAAGACAGCCAATGTCAAAGCTTGCGCATGCATCCTGCAGTAACCATATTGATGAGACGACTACGTACCATTTAATGGCAATATATCCACGGCTCCAAATTAATCATCACGCATGCATCTAATAAGCTGTTACGTCTGTAACTCATCGCCGAGAAGTGTTGTTTAATTACTTAGAGATGACATATACAATGTTAGTGTTAACCTAAGAATATATCGGTCGGTATATAATATTTGAGAAGCCAAAAGTCGTCAACGAGCGTCTCCATAAGCTTAGCTTGTTTGACTTAATTATTTACCTGGCATGAATGAGTCTGAGGCTTGGCTTGAGAGGGGATCTCTTTGCTGAACGTGAATTATAAGCCAGAGAAGCTCCAATTGCTGATGCCCATAGCGTACCTGCGCAGGTACATCATCATCCATTTTACAACTGTCAGTTGTAATCAATTAAAACTTCGTGTTTCCGTATAAGAATAACAAGAGCTGTGGCAAAAACAACGTTATAGTTAAATTGCTTGCTGTTTCGGACTTACCGATGCTGGTGAGCTTGTGCTTCGAGATCCACGACTGTAAGGCCTCCATTTGTATTCTCTTCCTTCTCGTGCTCTTAAGGAAGTGGACAGAAAAACTTCAATGGAATGAGTGAGAGAATTGCCAGTTCGTATATATATATATATCGAGAGAGAGAGAGAGAGAGAGAGAGAGAGAGAGAGGAGCATAGCTAGTGTTTGGAGTGGCCCCAGGATTTGGGTTGTCTTTCTGGGTGCTGTTTGTGTCTCTGTTTAGCCTGCGCAAACAAGTTTGCTCGGCCGGTAGTTTTGTGGGTGATGGCGCTTAGCCGGTAGTTTTGGGTTGTCTCACCCGAAAATCATGTGAGATTAAGTTACTTATTAATTATGTAATTTTTTGGACATCTTTTTAATCGCAACCTTGAACCACTCACTGCATTAAAAGAACACGATAGGGGTACATTATATAAAATAAGATGGTTTGAAATTTATAAAATGTTACATTTTACATTGACACATTAACAAAAAAAAAAAAGACAACCAACGTACGTATGGATAATACAATTATTAACAAACACATAAACCAATTTATCCATTCAAATATTGTAAAGGTGATTATTATGTCAAACAAATAGTGTTAGATTATGGGTTCACATTTAAATTGTTTCCGAGTGGTAGATAATATATTATATGAGCTTATCTCATTATATCATATTAATATAATAAATTAGTCATACTGTTTTACTGTAATATAATTAGATTTTGATTATTATGTCAAGCAAATAGTGTTAGATTATGGGTTCACATTTAAAATGGTTCCGAGTGGTAGATAAAATATTATATGAGCGTATCTCATTATATCATATTAATATAACAAATTAGTCATACTGTGTTACTGTAATATAATTAGATTTTGATTGCCATTTTCTTTCCGATTAAGATGGTAATAGTAGATTAAGGAAAGGCAGGCAAAGGCTTCTTCTGATTAGGAATTTCTTTAACACACAATTCCCATGTCGAGTGAAACAAAGATGAAAACAATTCCCATGGGCTTCTTCTGATGAGCTGATTACATGAAGCCCATGCTTCTAACCAATGCATTTTCTGACAGAACCAAAAACCCAAAATAAATAAATA
>JAODPA010147170.1:0-15309 GCA_025585075.1 Nepenthes mirabilis
TATAAGTAAATTTGATACGTTACTGAATCCGAATTGTTGAATGAATTGGAAAGTTGTCAAATTCGGGTGTCCGAATGAAAGTGGGTTCGATTTTTATTACTTAGAATATGAATCCTGCACATTATAACAAACAAATAAGAGATCAAAGGATATGAGATTCGCTTCTTAATATATCATCCGATACTTAAATTATTAATTTTTTTACTTAGTCGAGAAATATAGAAGGATGAGAAAAGAAATACATAGATGCAAATATATTCAGGGGATTGCATGTAATATATAGGATTGGGCCCAATAGAAGCGCTCAAGGAATGAGCGGCTTTTGATACTGCCCTCATAAAAAGTGTCTTAGAGAGAAAGATGCATTCGTTGAGAAAGTGGCTTCTCGTGAGAAAGAGTTTTCAAAACGTCAGCATGTTCAAGTTTTTGATTGATCGATCTCCTCCTTTCATGTGGAGAAAGGGATATATTTATAGAATGAGTGCTAGTTAACTATCCTGAGCTTTATTACTTTGCTATTGTGAGTAGTCGACACCACAGCCCTGCAGTTGTGGATTGTAAACGCTACAACTCTATAGTTCTACAAGAGTCGCCATCGTGCTTCACCACTAGCATTCTACACCCAGGCAATCAGGAGGGTGGCAAACTAGTAACAGTTACATGTAACTCCTGCCCTGGCAATCATAAAGAACCACATGTTGGTAGTGGTTACATGGGTTTGTTTGTTAAGTTGTCGCTGGCTGAGCTGTACTTATAAAGACTATCCATCGATCAACCCTAATGGCCTATATATTATTGGACATTTTGGGGTTAAGTTGCTTGGACTCACCATCACATGTTCTGGTTCTTGAACTTGAAGGAGCTCCTACTTGGCCTTCGTTTCTTGGGCATTTCTTCTTTCTACAAGCTCAATTTTCGGCCGACCTTTGCATTGTTGGACCCATCAAAATTTAATACTTCATATTAAACTATAAAATGGAAAGATTCACACTGAAATAATTATTTTATTATATGGACATAACCTAAATTCTTTAAAAAATTTAATTTAAACCATCAAATTTATTTAGACGCCTGCCCGTCACGGGGCTCAATTTCGCCGTCTGCCAAGAAGCGCCGCCGCGGCCACCTTTAGCCTGAAGCTGGATAAGCGGCCTTTACCTTTTCGGCTCTCAGGTATACTTTCTATTTCCTCCTTGCCATTTTCTTCCACTGAGAATTTTCACCTCCGATGTGCACAACTACATGCGTAACTCTCAGGCTGTGTTTGATTATTCAATCAAACCTATCTTGGTACCTATTGTTTTCACCTTCTCAGTTAAGGCAAGAAATTGCTGGTAAATTTTCACTTTTTGACTCTCAGACATGTCGAATAACAATGGATTTAGATGTAATCGAGCCCTGGGATCGGTTCGATTTTTTTCACGGCCGAGTCATATTCTATAATGTAATGACTGGTCATTATGAACCGAATCATGATTGATTCTGGATTGGAAACTATCACAATCCAGCAGTCGTTAATAAACAAACTATAAATCTCTTGTTTCAACGTAGTGATTTTTTTGAATCGATCATAGGCTGCGTCATCGATTGTTTTTCTTTTTCTTTTGAATTTGTTACCCTGATAATTATGAGAATTACTATTGATCAAACGTTTATTGGGAAACATTGTTAATGCACTTTATGTTTCTTTATATAGCTTTTTGCATAGTCAGACATTGCTATGGCTGAAAGCTCAATGGGCATAATGCAGTTGCATTTATTAGATTGAAGTTCTATCATCACTATCATGTTCCATTGGTATGACTTCCATATTGTGTAGTGCTAGTGCCATGTATCGTTGACAATAGAATTGGATGCAATTAAATCACATGAGTTTTATTTTGAACTCCAATGAGTCTCTATACCTATTATTCAAATGAATGTCATATGGCTTCTTCATCACATACCCCTGAATTTTTCCAACTTAAATGTATGATTTTCCTTCGCTCACCTCTGTGCCATGCTCATTCTCTATTTCACCTTCCATATGACATTGAGTTGCACGTAGATTGAACGAATTAGTGGTAAATGATTTTTCTGTAAAACATGCAAGGAGTACATGGTATAGAACTTTGGAAGAATACAACATATTGAATTATGTCCAGTTTTTTCAATTTATGCCCTTCTTTCTGCTTGTAATATAGTACTTGATGCTCTAGTTGAAGAACTTTATGATTTAAGCATCATTATGCTGTGTGCATATTGTCAGCTTGCATGGCGCACTCGGATTTTTTCAGTATACTTTCTTCAGCAGTCGTTTGGTGCATGGCATATGTCACTGTTGCAGTTATCAGCTATCTTCGCATATTCAGTTCTATATGCACCTTTGTTTCAAGTTCCTGAAGCAATTTGCAGTCACTCATTGACATTACATACATTGGGCAGCAGATAAATCCCTTTCTTTCTTGATTTAAGCTACTATTATTATCGTGCCGCAGCATTGTTTCTGATGCCTTTTATTATGATGTGTGGGGAGGACTGTGGGACAACTACATAATCACAGCTTTCCAAGAGCTCCCCAAGAACATCATGCAACATATTTACCCTTAGCATGGCAGTCAATGCTAACCGTTTCATTGAAATTTCTCATGGTAGCAGGTTGGTTCTAGTCTAAAGATTGTAAACCTTAGAGTGGCAAATGAAACAGATTTGGGAACCTAAGAAACGCTAGGGTCAAGAGCAAGGTAGAAACTGGGCATGGACCTTCTTGAATATCATATGATTTACTTGGGTACTGTGGATATTTATGTTTCTCATGGTAGAAGATGCCGGATATATTTTTCCACCACAAATGTACATGGTGAGAGGTAGATGGAGTTGCTTGGTAAACCTTATGGCCATTTCCCCTAAATCCCCACACACCCCAAAAAAGAGGAAATCATTCTCATATTAGTATAGGAAATTTCTTGCAGATAGCTTCGCCTATGTGCCTCCGGTCCATATTCTCCCGTTGCCCCAAAATTCATTGTGTGCTTTGTTTCCTATCATGGTATCCTTATCCGAGCTTCCATTATTATGATGGGATCAATTTATGTAATTGATATGAGGGAATTGTTGGGAATATGTGTGGACTGCGTTGATAAAATTATCTTATATTGAGTATTGAGAAGTTGTATTAGCTTATGAACGTGTATTGATCCATAAACCAATAGCTTAGGCTATTGGAACTAGACGATATCCAACACAGGTAATTTCTATAAGTATCTGCAAGATGTTTGGAAGTTCCATAAGTTTTGTGAGGTCCTAAAGTTCTGGAAAGCTGAGGTTCTTCATCTATTGTTCCGCCCCCCAATTGCCTGTGTTTGAAGAGGCAATGTGATGTTGACTCTCTGTTTGATGATTCAGCGTGGTGTTCTCTTCCAACAGGAGCCACGCCAGAGTATCTGTACAGAAGTGCCACTAAAAAAATATTGTGTGGTGGACTTCAGATCTTGAAAAAGATTGTGATGATTTAACCTGATTGGCAACAGGCTTTTCAGTTGTCAGTAAATAAGACTCATTATTGCAGATGTATGATTTCATGCAGAATGTCTATCACCCACACGAATAACAACAGTAACAGATAAAGCACAATGGCACACTACATGAGGTGGGCTATATGAATGTGGACTCCTCTTTTGCCCCTACTTAGGATGGAGACGTGACTATCAAATCCAATCATAATATCTTGGCCATTATTGATGTGTGATCAATGTTGGGGAAGCCTCAGACAAAAGCAAAACTCGAGAGCCACAAGGGAAAAGGAGTGGAAGGGGAGCTGCAAGATGATTTTCAAGAAGCATGCAACTTGCCTATTAGATGTCAACAGCGGTGAAAAGTTTGAGCAGATTCTTCTTGCCGACTGCTGTGATTCTTTAGTGTGCTTCTTCACGGAAAGGAATTTCAGGTATTACTTTTGTCATCCCTCAGCATTTTAAGTAGCTCTTATTTTGGTTATCATCATCGCATGATTTATGTCTCCTTCTATTTACCACCTTTGCTAGAGGAAATCACCACTTTCAAACCACTTGCCAGTCAGCCTTGAATCTAAACTGTCAATCCATTTTCTTAAGTGAATAAGTGTGTTTGAAGTAAAAACCAAGGAGTTTTCTTTCTTTTTTTTTTTAAAGAGGGTTTTGGGTATAATACTATACGATGGGACCATGAAAACAGTGGCCAAATTGTCTGGCAAAAACTTGTACAAAACGATTGTTCTTTCTGGAATTGGATCAAATGGCATTGGTGATTTTTATCAAAGTAACTCCTCTTTGATTCGACTAAATATGACATGCTGAATTTCATTTGATGTGGAGTTTCCTGAAGAGCATCTTGCAGCTACTTTGTTTAAGTTTTGTTTGTGGACGAGTGTGGTTGAAAAACCTGTGAGAGGGGGCGCATAAAACCTGCACTCAAAACAATCTGACATGAATTGCTCAGGTTCTGGGTCGAGTTTATATAAAATCCCTAGTTTGGGCTATTTTGATTTTTTAAAGTATTGTGGTTCTGAATTGATAAGTACTTGATGAGTGGAAATAGTTTATTTTTTGGTAAGTGTATTAAATGAAGAATTATTTGTACAACCTGGATGAATGATGACCTGCTTCCAAGTCCCAAAAACAGTTGACTACCTAACCCCGTCAAAAGCCTTCAAAATAAAGATGAAGGGAGCACCGAAACAATCCTGCAAAAAGAAAATAAAATAAAACAAATAAATGACAACATTGAAAGTAGCCATTTCCTATAAATTTGTATTTTTGTGCCTATCACATAAACTTTCAATGTTGCTCCAAGTAATATGGATCACTTTGCTTTTGTCAAAGGAATAATTGTCATCGAAGATCAAATTGTTCCTCACCTTCCATAAGTGATATACGGTAGCCCAAAGGCTACCCTTGAGACGAAATGATTATGGCTCTTCCTCGTCCATTTGACTGCTGTCCATTTAATTTCTATGCCCCAGTTGAGGTATGGCTAATGACAACCCATATTCTATTTCAAATATGTTTGGAAACAGAATATTTGAAGAAGAGATGCTGAATGAATTTGTGTTAATTTTGCGCAAAATGCAACAGGACAGGGAGTGAAGAAAAGAGAATTGATTAGCCGTGCTAAGACGCCCAATCATGGCAAGCCAGATAATAAATAAACGAGAGTGGATCAAATGTGGACCCCAAGCAAGGCCATGTCAATTGATAGGTTGGCTGGCAGGCTTGAGGAATGCACCAGATTGATCTGACTGAGAAGCGATCGTACTCCTTGAGAGAGCATGAGATAGTATCCTCTCCGCCTTGATTAAGGGAGATGTCTGGCCAAGAATGGATACAATATCTCCTGCTACTGCAGTTACCAAGGTCCATCTCCACACTGAGCCCCTAAGAGTAGTAGCATCTATTCTTGCATTTAGGGGAAGACCGGTGCCCAGCATGATTCAAGGGGGATAGGCATTCATGTGAGAGGGCTATTGGGGTGCTAGTTATCACACCATAAGAATTTTCTCATTTCATTTCTGAAAATATGATTGACAAATGGTCTAATTGACTGTCGTAGATTTAAAATCTTCAGGAAGCCCTATAAACATGGTAAATGAATATTAATTGGCCATATGTAGTTGTCATGGATATGGAATTTGCCAATCCGATTGACCCAAATGGTGGAGCCTTTCTCAGCCATGATCATCCANAATAACAGAGGAGAAGAAGAAAATAGACACAAACAGGATCTCCCATCCCGAGAATCAGGAACTCCCCGCGTTATTGGTGTGATTATTCGGTCTCAAATTACGCGATTATTCGGTCTCAAATTACGCCTAGCCCATTGACCGTTGTCACATCCGTCTTCTTAAACCCTCGCTAATTCACACGGGCGGATAGCCGCCACCTCGCTCCGTCGTCGGTGGCCAGCATGACTACCAGGCACCTCCTCACCTTCCTACCTCTCGGATGTTTCCTGTGCGTTGGCTCCCTTTTTATCTATTTGCTACGGCCTTCGCTGACATTTTTTTCTTTCTCTATCTCTCTCTCAAAACAGGCGGATGCGAGCATTCAAGCGGTGGATGAAAGCGAACGCCATAGAGTGCAGCGACGCACTGGAACTAATCGACTCGGAAGATGAAGGAACTTCCGTGAAATCGAAGTGCGAGTTGAGAGAGGGGGATCTGGTGGCGACAATTCCAAAACAAGCCTGCCTGACTATCAAGACCTCCAGCGCGCGGGAGATGATCGAGGCCGCCGGCTTGGACAGCTATTTAGGCCTGTCGGTTGCGATTATGTTCGAGAGGAGTTTGGGTCCTCTCTCTCGTTGGGCTGGTTATCTTCAGCTTTTGCCCGAATCTGAGTGTTTGCCTTTGGTTTGGACCTTGGATGAAATTGATTCTTTTCTTCTAGGCACTGAGCTCCACAGGGTACACCATCTTTTAGGCATGACGTTATCAATTTATAGTTCTGTAGTGACTTTTTCCCATCTATGATTTTGTTTGAGGCTAGTGAGATTCGTCTACTGTTAGAGATTCCAAACTTCATCATATTTGGTTCACGGTGACGCTGTATCATTGTCTTACATCATGACGTGGTATTCATGCACCCAACTAGTATACTATTCACCATCTTAGACTATATATAAAGCCAACATTGCTTTTGGTGATTTCTGGTTGAATACTTTTCTGACATCTAGAAAAGGCCTTCAATCTATATTTGTATCAACTGCCCGTTTAGGCTGTGTCATACCACTAGAAGCTAAAGAGTACCTGCCAACTATTTTCAAAAAAATTAAGCAAAATATTTATTGTATCTACACACGAGTCCTTGTTTTCGAAAGTGTCTATATCTCCGGTGTCTAAAATTAACGAAATCAAATTATAAAATTTGGGTTTAAGAAAATAGGCAGGAACTATTAATTAGTTCAGTGTTAGAAGAAATAAATGAATCTTTGGATAGATTGTATTATATTGATAATTTATTTAACTTACAAAAGTGTTCTACAGGCATCATGGGTACTAGAAATCTAGTGTTTTTGTGTGTGTTTGTTTATGCAATGGATTAGTAATTATCACCAATCGAAGTTGTCGTAAAGACGGAATTCCTCAAGACTATGAAACTTTTTGTATGAACTTATCCGGTGAGAAACTAGATCTTTTCTTTTGTTACTAATTGCTTGAATGACCTAATGTCTGATTTATTATATGTGGTCTATAGTTTGTGGTACAGGATTTGTAATCTTTTTGGCTGTGGACCATTATTTATGTGGCCAGCATTTTTAGAGTTAATTGATTAATGCATTTATTCTGTTATCTTTTTAGATTACATGACCATGGAAAAATGTTGAAGCATGTTGACATTATAGTGGTGGTTGATGTTTGTAGAAGGGGGAAAGGTGGAAGAAAGGATTTTTCCTATTTGAAAGAATGAGAATTAGAAGATAAGGAAGAATCTGATTTTTCTTTTCTTGACTATATGCTGTCATTATCCAACATTTTGTTTGACTCGTAACGAGAAAGGTATTGATTTATTGTTCTTCCTTGTGGTCTGTGAAGATCCAAGATTTGTTCATGGAGGGATGTGAAGAGTCATCGACTTCTGTTTCAGTTATTTACGCAAAGACTATTGATTTCAGTAGAATATATTTCCTCTAAATCTCTTTATCTACAAATATTATTGGTCGATGAGATAGTGTAATTGATTTTTAAAGAAAAAGTTTGTGCGAGTTGCAACTCCAGTAGTGATAAGTTGGTTTTGCTGGCATTGACACGGGGTCATACTAAGTCATTAAACTTTCAACATTGGCCTATTCTAAGTCAAGCTTATTTTATCTGATCAAAACCATGTATAGCTTCATTTGTTTGGCTTTCATCATTGATGAGTTGTACTGCAGTAGGGTTATATGCAAAAATATTCTATGTTGAAGTTCCAAGTCTCAACAAAATTCAACAATAATAAATCTTAGCCTGAACTGATTATAATTTATACTTCTATGTTATAATGTGTTGTTTTCTATTATGTCCTTGATTTTCTTCCCGGTCAATACTTCCTAGGAACTTATCAATTAACAATAAAATATCCGAGCTGGTAAAAAATTGGAACTTTGATGAGGACGTCGTTTCTTAAGTGGAGTAGAGTTTAGGAGTTGGTGTTTGAGATCTCTTATCACCTTGAAAAGGAAAGTGGTCCAAGGTAGAGGTTCTGTAGTTCTCAAATTTTTGGTCCTTTTGTGTTATTTTTGGGATATAAGAATTGTGCAATTCCCTGCCTTTCCATTTACAATTTTCCCAAGGAAACTGTGATACAGCTAGCACAAGTTTCAGTGGTGCAATGCTGAGATTTTTGAAAAGTTTACGCCAACTTGGGGTGATAGATTGTGCAAGTTGTACCCTTAGTTTATACCTTTATGCTTCACTCATATTTTCATCAAAGATTTGGTGGTAATTTGTAGAATAAGATTTTTTAGTGTTCAAAACTTCGTGTTTAATCTTTTTGCTACACTTGTAGGCAGACTGTAAAAGAAGATAAAGCTCTTATTCGTGAGGATTGGAAGGAGTATATTCTACCGCTTGTTAGTTCATCGCTAATAAGGCTTGATCCAAAATTTTTTGGCGTGGATGAATACTTTGCTGCAAAGTCTCTTGTGGCTTCTCGATCTTTTGCGATAGATGATTACCATGGCTCTGGGATGGTTCCTCTGGCAGATCTGTAAGTTATCCACCATACGTTCCCCTCCTCCCACCCCCCAACGGAAAAAAAAGACTTTTATGTGAAATATTTTCACACATATGGTGGAGTCTTACAAATTAAGTGATATTTTGGAAGTGTCATTTCTTAACCAGTGGCAGATAGAAGTAGTGTTATCATTTGATCCCATTAAAAAATAATATTAGTTCTATGTAATTGGAAGGAAGGTAATTTTAGGATATAATTGATCACCAAAAATGTTAATAATTAACCCCTCTAGAACTTGATATAAAACCAAGGTCCCGGTGCATGAGGCTCACATGTCAAGGGGTCTTGAGAGGTTCAAGTTGACACACCTTATTCTTGCGTTGCAAAGAGAATTCCATCTTCTCTTGATGTTTTTGGGAAAATAAAGTATCTGGGGAAATAATAAACCATTACACAATAAAAAAGATCCGTATTTGTATAATTGTACTTTGACTTCTGCTATTATGATGTAACATTCAGTTTCTGTTTTTTACTAAAGATGCTTAACTTCTCAAGCATACGAATTATTTCTTTTTTTCGTAAGGTGAAGACTTATACCATATGAAATCCTATAAGATGTCGTACCTTCCATGAAATTTGAGTCTTTGGTTTCACAAACCATTTATGGAGGCCAATTTCCAAAGCGATGAAGAAAATAGAGTCAATTGAGCCGTTTTTTTGTTACAACCATGGAGTCTTTTTCATCAATTAATGCCACTACTAATAGGTGTAGAAATCACTGAAACAAAGTGATTAAAGTGAAATTACTGACATTTAATCAAATTCATTTGCCTCCCCATCTTTTTATTTATCTTTGTCCTTTACTAAAATGGGACTGGGAAAACCAAATTTTCAGTTCATTCACTCATTCAAGTGTGTTGTTTTGGCTTATTTTGGGTGATTTGTTTCCCCATTTTCATTGGTGTACATTTAGACCAATTATCCAACAGAGAGAAGGATTGAAAAGATACAACTGAGAGAGAAGTATCCATAATAGAAAGTGAGTGTTGCCCAGAAAAGAGGAAAGTGTGTTGTGGGCTGCAGGAGGGGGAAACAGTTGTGGACAAATAAACACATAATTCACTGTCGCTCCTTTTCTTTATTTTTTCCTAATTATAGCACCGCTTGTCTTTTTAAAGTTCCTTTTCATTTGTAGTTAAGAGTAACTTGTAGTTTATTATATTCATGCCTTATTCTTCTAAGGTGAAAAATCAGTAAAATTATGTGGTACAATAAGGCTGGCTCCACTGCACAAGATTTCTGGATCAGCCCCTGGTTATAACCAATCCTAAGATTACATAGCATGGCTATGAAACTCTACTTCCCTACCTGCAGTCACACACACACACACACACTTACACACAAACGTGTGCACTTTTATTCTCTTGAGAATTGAAGAAAATAATAACTCCTGTGTTAGATATATGTTTCTCTGATTCAGAACTATTTTTGTTGATTAGCTCATTGTTCCTCACCGAGATCCTTTCCTTAAAAAACTTACTATTGTGTTTAACTGATCACATCCTCCTGGAAATTCAGATTTAACCACAAGACTGGAACTGAGGATGTACACTTCACCTTTGCTTCTTCTCCTGGTGAATCTGAGGATGATACTGAAAACACTACTAATTGCAGTGATGGTGAATTACAAACTGAAAGCTCTTTCTTTACAGATGATAGATCCATATTTGCTGTTATTGGGAAAACTTCTCTTGACAGAGCTGATTTTGGGTACCCTCAAGATGTGAAGGAGAATTCCACTGTCTTGGAAATGATTATTGTGAAAGATGTCAAAGCTGGAGTAGAGGTTTGCACCTATTGCTTAACTTTTTAGGTATTTGGAGATCTGTTCTTTTGGAAATATCTGAGTAATTGGTTTGGCTGTTTAATGAATGGCTTTGGCAGAATAGAATTGTGAGACTCACTGATTATTTTTGACTTGATCGTTGTTATCGGAGAAAAATGTCTCATATTGAGCAGATAGGTCTCTTGAATTTTTACCTGAAACTAGGTGATGATTGTCTGCATTTTATCTCTGTCATCGAAAGGATGGATTAATTCCTTCTCATGGTAGTTCAGACATCAGAAACTTGTTTGGGCCTAATAAATATGAGCATGGAAGCTGGATATCTTCTCTTCCCCCATTAGATGATCTTACAGGGCCCTGCAATTGAGCTTTAAGACTACATTGAATGGGTGACTTAGAGAGACACCCTTTGGGATATGCTCAGGTTATTTTTCATCCCATCCATCTTTCAACACTGATGGCCCCACACAAAAATAGATGAATGGATAGGTTCCACAACAATCGAAAATGTCCCAAAGGTGTCCTCCAAACATTTCTCACATAGGATATGTCTGATTCAATCAATATTACTATTTTCTCATTTGCTACTGTCTTTTGTTTCTTCAGGTTTTCAATACATATGGATTAATGGGTAATGCAGCATTACTGCACCGATATGGATTTACAGAGATAGACAATCCTTACGACATTGTGAATATTGATTTAGATCTGGTAGTGCAGTGGAGTTCGGCAACATTTTCTGGCCGTTTTACTCGATCAAGACTATCCGTATGGAGGCGGCTAGGTTATGCTGGATGTGTTAGCCAGAAGTCGGAATATTTTGAGATCTCATTTGATGGGGAACCTCAAATTGAGCTGTTGATTTTACTTCACATAATCTCACTAACCGAAGAAGCATATACTGAGTTGAATCTGGCCGTATCAGTTGCTGAGAATTCCAAGGAATCGCTAATATATAACTCGTTGAAAAAAAGCAACGGTATGTTACTGTCAAGCGATGGTATTTTACTGTCAAAGGGTGTTCGCCGTGCACTGTTGTCGTTGGCTGACATGAGGGAGAGCCTTTATGGATTAAGCTCACTTGATGATGATATAGAAAAATTGAGGAACAGTTGTTGCATTAGAGAAAGGAAGGTGTACCATTCTTTAACGTTGCGTGTTAGTGAAAGGAGGATCCTCAACAGGCTTAGAACTTGGTCCGCTGGAATAGCAAGGAGAGTGGCCTTCAGTAAGAAGTTGAAAAGATGAGATCTTGATCTGCTATTCTATGGGTAGTTTGAGCTGTCCCTCCTCTTTTTCCTGGCCAAGGTCCTATTAGCAACACGAAGGGTTGAGATCTCTTTTTTCTCAGTGAGACAGACATGGACATTATTTTCTGTGCTGATGTTTCAGAACTCCAAGGTACTGTTTGTGCAATTTCTTTATGGTTCCATGACATTCATATGTCTATTGTGACATAAAGCTAGAATAATCTCTCTTTTCCTTCTTTTATCTTTGCTCCAAAATTCAATTTCTTCCTTAATTTTGAGTTGGTCATATGATCTTTGCCGAGTAGGACTTTTGCTTGATTTTGAAGCTGGGCCCTTACATTCTTTTAGAAATGCTACTTATACCATCCATTTGCCATCCCCTTGCAATCCACTCCCAATGCCGAGGACTTAAAATTTTTTTTTCTTTTCTATTTTTCCCCCTTAAATCCCATTGATCCCATAATAGGTTGGTCGTAAATAGGGTGGGACATCTAAATTTGAAAAAAAAGCATAAAAAGACTCCTCTTTTTTCCTCAAAGCTGCACATACTGTCTTTCCTGCGCTATTCCCTGCTGGAGGAAATTAAAAAACTGAAATTCAATTCAAGTTCTCAGGAGTATCTAACTGTTCTCAAGGAAAATAAATTGGTCTACTTTAAACAATTTGAGGATTTAGATTGATCAATTTTGTCTTGTTTGACTTAAAATTGTTGAAATATTACATGATTTAAAATTCTAGTTTATTGGAAGAACACTATTCGCTTGACTCATTTATGGCTTCAAGCTATACCGTGTGTTTAATTTTGTGATATGATCATCCTACCATCAATACTCCGTCTCTTGTACGGCCAAGATTAAAAATTGAGGATTAAGATTGCATCAAGTATTTATAATAGCTACTTCTATTTCCATTCTACAGATTTTTAACTTTTAATCTTAATTCTTAGATTTTAAAGAAGCCTGGGTGGTGGGATGACCATAACAGCTTGTTTAATTTTATTGATGAACACAATATTGCTATTTCTGTTGAAAACACTTGTAGTTTGTGTTGGGGTCACTCTCTTGTGGAGTTTGTATCCGCGGACCAGTGGACACAAACGGACGAGGACTCCTCAGATGGTAAATGAATATTAATTGGCCATATGTAGTTGTCATGGATATGGAATTTGCCAATCCGATTGACCCAAATGGTGGAGCCTTTCTCAGCCATGATCATCCAAAGATGCTTGACTATGAGAGCATTATTCCAAGCAAAATGTTTTTGATCACAAGGCTTCTCATTTGATATTGCACTCCTCAACCAAGCAACTTTAGACATGCCTCCTTCTGGTTCATTCCACAGGAAATGACCAAGGATGCTATCAATTTTCTTAAGGATAGCTCTAGGAGAAATAAAAATTAAAGACCAGTTATGATTTGACGGAAAATAGATGATCGTGATTTATTTTATATTTTGAATATCAAGTTTAGAATATTTTTGTGCTGTCGTTTAATAGTTAGAAGAATCATTTAAATGTCCATTTATGGACTTGAATTATATTTACTGTATTGTAAGTTTGAATAGTTATTAGTGATTAGTATATACAAAACAAAACAAAACAAAAATTTTAGTTTAAGTTTGGATTTAGTCATATAACAAACCAACTGAAACCATCTAATTTTATCCCTTTTAAAATTTATCTATTAGATTTGGAGATGCATTTAAAGCATCGGATTACTTATGGGTTTGGTTATCTAGTTTTAATATGTCATTAGATTCAGATTATTGTACGGATTAAATGGCCATTCAGTCTTTTACTGTGGGTCGAATTTGAGTAAGTCCGGTCTCCATTTTTGCTAACTTAGGTCTTGCGTATCACTAATAACAAATAAGAGGTTAATAGATTGGTGGGATTTACTTCCTGATTTATCTTCTAATATTTAGGTCAGAAATTTTTCTTAAGAAATAGAAAGATACGAGGATGTAAGAGAATGTAATGGTACACATATGTGGAGATATAAGAAGAGGATCGAGCTCTATAATGCTCTTGATGGAGAGCAGTTTTGAGAAAGTCGGAGGGTAAGGCTACACTCGAGGAGTGACTTTTGGAATATCGAAAAGTGAGAGAACTGTTTCTAGAAGGAGAGTTTGGTTTTTTCTGCGCTTTTACTAATCGATTGGAATCGATCCCTTCTCCGGTAGAGAAGAGGGATATTTGTAGGCATGACCAATTATAGAATTGGCGCCAAGTCTAGTGATAAGTGTCCAGCCAAAATTCGCCAGCTGTTGGGCATTGATGGGAGCCATTATTGTTAGGTGTCGTCTTGTGATGGTGATGTGACCATAGTTAATTGTGGCCGACAGGGGCCAAATTGTTCCTGTGTGAATTGGTTGGACTCTCGTGGGTTAGCGAGCGTGATGGTTTTTCAGAGTTGACCTCTACTACCATTGGTCGGTGCCTTCTACGTCGGCACTCCCTGTGCAGCCAAACTGCTGCTATTGTGGTAGAGGGTGGATTTGGGCCGCGATTGGTCATGCCATAGAGGTTGCCTATTGGGCCTAAACTGTTATCTTCTTTGGCCCAAAACTCGTTTATTAGAGATCGGCTGCCTATGAGATCTTTTGGGCTCCGTTGCTTCCTATGCCCTTTTGACAGATGGGCCTGCTTTTGGGTTGGCCAATATTATAACCGAACTTATCACTCTTTTATCACGTTCTTTTATTCAATAAACATATTCTACAAAGTCCCTTTTGTTCTATAACAGTAGAACTAGAACAACTTACACACTTTTTTGTATAAAAATTTTCCTACGAGGTAGACTATACTGTTTCAGAAGTGAGCTGGTCAATCTCCATGCAAGCCTTATCTAAACCATCCATTTTTCCTCCTAAAGGCCCCACAAATGAAGAATAGAATCCTAGGGACCACAGCCATTGCACGGGTCTCAAGGCATTAAATGTGGCTACTAGCCACATATGTATATGTTATGACACTTGTCAGACTAGTAGCACACCCGGGCAGCTAATGATGCCTGTTAGACTAGTAGCACACGCGTTTGAACCACCGATGACCTATTGGCGAACATATCAGAAAACTGAAATTCAAACCTTTTGACATGAAGGACTAATATAGGTTCAGTCTGCCTAACTCAAGAAAAGACCCATCAATAGAAGGAATTGGCCTGAAATTGAACAATGTTTCAACTGGCCTAGCTGACCTAGACGACCTAAACTGATCGATGAGCTCATCGACTTAGTTGGAACGGCTTACGATTCACTTCTCACATACTGGAAAAATCCATTACAACTGGTCAAAAATCACAAGACAAATAATATCTCTTTATCCATCCAAACAACCCACTATAATTAGTCGAAAACTATAAGACAAACGGTATTTCTTTATCCATCCAGATGGTTTAGAGGATGATTGTTAGGAAAGATCAAACTGCCTGCTAACTCTATAAATATCTCTCACTCTAAGAGGAGAGAAAAAAAAAAGAAGAGGAAGAGATAGAGTATACTTCGAGTACATCTCTCTCCCAAAGATATTTCTTGAGGAAGCGCACCA
>JAODPA010147181.1:0-15305 GCA_025585075.1 Nepenthes mirabilis
TTTTAAATAAAGATTAGAATTACACATAATTATAAAATGCTTTACCTAATTAAGATTTCATAATTTTCCTATCAATTCGTGTGAAATTATATAAGATTGATGGTTATGTCCATAGTAGGTTTGTCCAAGAAGAGAAACAGTCTAAATTCATGAAGGTCCATATGAGCGTCCGGATGGTCAACGTCAGACATTGACCGGATGAAAAGCCAAACTGGGTGGCAAATAGACTTTCTATGAGACGGTCAATATTTCTGTAGATCGAAAGTACTACAGTAGACTGGCCCAGGAGAGCAAGCCTCACGTGGGCTAAGCCCAATTCAGCCCACACCTCCGTACACGATCAGTAACGGCTATCTTTCCTGATTTTGCGCCTTTTCAGAAGGTAATTTTCACTATAACGGGTACCAGTAGATTCAGCGTATATCCTATGAGGAAAGTACCAGATTCTCTCTTCCTGCCCATTACAAACCCTAACGGTAACAAGATGCAGAAGTAAGGCGAGCAATACTGAGAGCCGTTACCACTTCCCACTAGGAAAGGAAGCAATCCCAACAGATTGTAAAAATTAAGCCTTCCTGTCCAAGAAAGGTCATCTGGCAGATTGTAGAAATCAAGCCTTCCTATCTAAGGAAATGCGCTTGGCAGATTGCAGGAATTAAACCTTCCTGCCCAATGAAGATCGTCAAATATTTAATCTATAAAAGCTCATGAAGTCTTCACTCCAGGGCATACTCATTTCTAAGATTACAACGCTTATTGTTGAGATTGTACACGCTCATTACTCAAATTTCAGAGGCTCACTTCTCTTCTAAAAGTTTTCATAGTGCTCTGACAGTTTTTCAATCTCTCACGCTTACAGAACTCAGACTCACTTCCTCTCTCTCTACGTTCCTTGCGAACACATGGCTGAGAGACTGTGCTCCTCACAAGCCATAAGAACGCCTCTCACGTCTAGAACTGAACACCCATCTCAAATAATCTTCATCTTCTTTCTACTCTCAATTTACCTTCTTAAAAGTCGAAGGATGATTATTGACTTAAGTGTCAGAATATTTTTGGTGGGACAATATCCTGTTGGTACCTGATTCTTATTTGTTATAGTAGTATTTAGGGTTCAGATTCGTTGAACGGAGTCGGATCGAAACAATCAAATCAATCCAAATCTGTTTAAAATTTGGATCCAGGGACGCATCATTAGCGTCGTCCGTGGAAATCGCTTACAAAAAGCCTACCACATTTTTCCATAAACCTTTCTCAATTTCACCTTTCACGCTAATCAGAATGGTGAATATAAGAGCGCAAGCTAGTGAGCCCGCTAGAGACGTGACCTCTCTCGGATAGGACTATGCTACTGGTGTCATGATCAATGGGATGGTCAACAGGGTGCCCGCACCCTTCTTTCAGCATTTGGCGGAGCACATGCAGAACACCAACAAGATACTCAAAATGCTCTACTCCTGTTAGGAGCACTCTTGGTAGGGGCTCCGCCCACGGTAGTTCTAGTGGCCTCCAGGAGAGAAGGTTAGAGGAAGAAGAAGCCGACCAGAAAATCCAGAAGGCCGGCCAACATCCAGACGCCTGAGTCCTTGCGCACCCAAAGCCGGCTAATGCTTGGAGAGCGCTCAGGTAGCATGACTCCGGAAGAAAGTCCGAAACGAAGGAACGCTCGATACTCTCGAACGGAGATCAGGACCCAAGCCCAGGAGGGAGCCTCCTGGGTCATCAGATCTATTGGTGGCAGTAGCCGGCCGGCTACTGGCCACATCGGGAAAGGAACGGAGTTGAGGACTTATCTTAATTCCAAGAAATCAGCCAACATTGCTCGGGCAGATTCCAGGTTGGAGAAGATCTAGAATCGCGTGTTCAAGGACAATGAGCACGTTATCGATTTGGATAGATCTCCTTTCATAGCGGAGATCTTAAATCGTCCGATATCAGCAAAGTTTAAGATGCCTCTCCTTAACTCTTACGATGGAAGCGCTGATCCAGTGGATCATTTTCGCATTCAACTGAGTCTGCAAGGGTTGGAGGATGCGGCATTGTGCCGCTTCTTCTCGCTTACCTTGAAAGGGGATGCTCGTATATGGTTCCACCATCTCCCTTCAAACTCGATCAGGAGTTTCAGAGAGTTAACTGACCTCTTCTTGGCCAAGTACGCCTCCAGTCGTCGAGAAAAGAAGCAGCCTTGATATCTTTCCCACATTAAATAGAAGCAGGGAGAAAATCTACGAAAGTTTTCGGATTACTTCGTGGCAGAGGCTAGGAGGATCCCCAGGCTCACGGATGAAATAAAGTTGGACAGCTTCATCTCTGCGCTGACATACGGGGATTTCCTCAGGCAGCTGGCGTACAAGAATCTACAGACATTTTGAGAGGTTGCGGCGGCAGAGGAGACCAGCGAGACTAAACATCCCGAATGGACCGAACAACATCACTCATTCCCAGGAGAGGGAAAGAGGAAGTTAAATGGCAGTGATCACTTCCGCAGGAAGCACCACATGATCGGACCGCCAGAGCGCAAGGACTACAGGCCGATCAGCCTGATGCCCTTGACAGATATACGTTCAAACATCCTCATACAAATCCGTGGGGAGAAGTTCTTTAAATTGCCAAAACCACTTAAGAAGGCAGAGGAAGGAAATTCGGCTAAATACTCTGATTTTTATCAGTCTTCCAGACACTCCATAGAGGATTGTAAGACTCTCCAGCGGGAGATAAAAGAGCTGATTCGGAGAGGCCACCTCATCAGGTTAGTCAACAACCCTTGCTAGAGCTTTAGCATTACTGGTGGAGAAGGATTGGAGCCTTCCTGTCCACGGAATCGGATTTTGGTAGGAGTGGTCGATATGATCACTATTTGGCCAGTCAAAAATTCGGTGGACAATAAGGAGTAGCAGATTGGGCGAAAGAAGCAGCGCACCATAAACAATGTCACTAGTTTTAGTGACAATGACTTAGCACATGTAATTTCTCCCCATGCAGATCCCCATATTATATCCGCACTCGTTTTGGATGGTAGTGTTGACTACCAACTAAAACGAGTATTCATTGATAATGGAAGTTCATGTGACTTGCTCTACCTTGATGTATTTTTAAAATTTAGTTTAAAAGAGAGTCAATTAAAGCCCGCCGAAGGCCCGCTATATGGCCTTGATAATGAGATGGTGCCAGTCCAAGGGATGATTTAGTTGGAGGTCAGCCTGGGCACATACCTGAAAACGGCAAGTCATAGACTCACCTTCTTGGTAGTCGACCTGTCCTCCGTATACAATACTATACTAGGCCGTCCGTACTTAACAGTATTTGGAGCCGTCACTTCGCTACTGCACTTCAAAATAAAATTTTTGACGCCATACGGTATGGGCGAAGTGTTGGGTGACCAGGTCATTGGTAGACATGTTACATGTCTCAAATTACTCCTAGCCGCAGCACTAGGTCAACAAGAAAACTTGACCATCGAGACGAAACAACCTTGTAGTAGGCACAGTCTGGTGAGGCAATCGATCTAATTTCACTGAATCTGGAGGATCCGAAAAAGTGCATACAGATTGGCAGCTCACTCATTGGCACACTGCGTGACGAGCTGATCATGTTCTCGTCACAGAATGTTGATATTTTCACGTGGACTCCCGCTGATATGCCTGGGTTTCGATCAGAGTAATGGTCTACAAGTTGAGCCTTGATCTCGACCGTAAGCCCGTCAGGTAGAAGCGGAGAAACTACTCGGTGAAAAAGTTAGTTGTCATCCTAGAGGAAATAAGGAAGCTGCTGGATGCCGATTTCATTGGGAAAGTCTCGTACCTGGATTGGTTCTCTAATGTCGTCTTGGTGAAAAAAGCAACGGAAAATGGTGATTGTGTATTGATTTTACTGATGTTAAGAAGGTCTGCCCGAAAGACAGCTTTCTTTTACCCAATATTAACCTGTTAGTAGACTCTATGTCCGGACATAAGCTTTTGAGATTCGTGGACGCATACTCGGGTTACAATCAGATTCGGATGAGCCCAAATGACAATGAGCACACTTCGTTCATGATGGACCAAGACACTTATTGTTATAAGGTAATATCCTTTGGTCTGAAAAATATAGGAGCCACTTACTAGCGGCTCGTAAATAAAATATTTGAGAAGCATATCGGCTATAATATGAAAGTGTATATTGACGACATGCTCGTCAAAAGCAGGACAACCAGCAGCTATATTCGTGATCTGATAGAATCATTTGAAGTGCTTCACGCACATTAAATGAGGCTGAATCCGGCTAAGTGCGTCTTCGGAGTGGCCACGAAAAAGTTTCTGGGTTTTATCGTTTTTCAACGAGGGATCGAGGTAAACCTAGAGAAGAACAAGGCCCTCGTAAACATGGCTCTATCCCGGAGAGTCAAGGATGTCTAGCAGCTAATCGGACGACTGGCAGTCTTGTCCTGCTTCTTAACTAAGTCTGGTGACAAGTACCAACCATTCTGTAAGACTCTGAGGGGGACAAAATTGAACGGCTTCCAATGCACAGTGGAGTGCCAGGAAACCTTCAATGAGTTGAAGTAGTATCCGGCCAACTCACCATTACTGATATCACCCAAGGACGAAGAGGAGCTGTACCTTTACCTGGCGGTGTCAGAGAGGGCCCTCAACTTTGTCCTCATACGTCAGGACTCTGACACTTAGCGGTTGGTCTACTACGTGAGCAAGACGTTGACCGGCCCAGAGACGTTCTACCCACGCTTGGAGAAGTTAGCTTTAGCACTTATTTCTCTGCCGAAAACTAAAGCCCTACTTTCAGGCGCACCGTGTAATTATTTTCACCGACCAACTTCTGAGTAGCATTCTCCAAAAACTCGATGTTTCTCGACGGTCAGTGAAGTAGGCTATCAAATTGGGGGAATTCAACATCAAATTTCGGCCCAGACCTGCCATAAAAGGGTAGGTTCTGGCCGACTTCATCGTCAAGATCACAACCCCAATTCTTGAAGAATAGCCCCTTGAGGATACAGAACAGCATGAGGGAGTGCCAAAGTGGGTCCTCCACATAGATGGATCATCTACGGACTCAGGCAGAATGCCGGGATGGTCCTCAAGACCCCTGACGGATTTGAGGTGAAGTACTCATTTAGACTCGACTTTTCGGCCACCAAGAACTTTGCTGAATATGAAATCCTGTTAGCTGAGTTGAAACTAGCTAAAGAGTACTCCCCCAAGTGACAGACTGTCTGCAACGACTCTGAGCAATTAGTCAACCAAGTTAACGGGAGTTTTGAGGCGAGCAACCTGTACTTGGCCAAGTACTTGACCAAAGTAATGGAGGCTGCCTGGAGTTTCAGCAGGTTAACTCTGATCCACGTTCCCAAAATTGAGAACTGAAAGGCCGACCAAATGGCTAGAGCGACGGCAGCCGAAAATCCATAGTAGTACTTGAAGGACATGCAGGAGGTCTTGAGCACTCCCAGCATAGAAGAACAGGTAGCGATGTAGATCTCCAGGATAAAAAATTGGATGACGACCTACCAGAGATATCTAGCGGACGGAGTACTGTCAGAAGAGACGGATGGGGCCAAGCTGTTCAAGAAGATGGCAGGTTGGTACATTGTAGTTGATGGACGGCTGTACCACCACAGCTATTCGATTCCGTACTTCCAGTGCCTAACCCCTGAGGAGGCCAACTATGCCTTGAGTGAAGTCCACATTGAAATTTGCGGGTCGCACTGCGACAAGGTTACTACTGACCATCAATGAAGAGGGATGCACTCGAGTTCATAAAGAAGTGTGAGAGTTGCCAGCTTCACGACAACCTTTACCACCAGCCGTCCGCTGAGCTAAAGTTCCTCCAGACTCCTTAGCCCTTCGTGTAATAGGGGCTTAACATTCTCAGCCCGTTTTTCATTGTAACGGGGTAAAGGAAGTTTATCATTGTAGGCGTTGGCTATTTCACCAAGTGGGTCGATGTCATTCCGCTGGCTAAGATCATAGAGTACAATGCTCTTGAATTCATTCGCGAGAGTATTATTACCAGAGGTCATAATAATTGACAATGGAACCCAATTTTTTGAAAAATATTTCACCAACTATTGCGCCAGTCTGGGCATTAGATAGGTCTACACTTCGGTGGCGTACTCTCAAGTGAATGGATAGGTAGAGGTCATAAACTGCACACTACTCCACGATCTTAAGACAAAGTTGGAGGATGCAGGGGGCTCCAAGGTGGACGAGCTTCCCTCCGTCCTCTACTCTTACCAGATGACTCCAAAGGAGTCGACTCGTGAGACACCCTTCAATCTCTGCTACGGGACTGAAACAGTAATCTTGGTTGATATTGGGCTTTCAAATTTTAGGGTCAAATCTTTCGATCTATAAGGTAACTACCAGAAAATTCGGAAACACTTAAACTTGTTAGAAGAAGCCCGCGACGCTGCCAGGATACGGACTGCAGCCAACTAACAGTGAATCGTCTGCTATTACAATAAGAAGGTAAAAGCGCGGTAGTTCAACATTGGATACTTGGTCTTGCGAAATATCGATGTTACAGGTAAGATCGCTAGCCGGAATAAGCTCTCCCTAAATTTGGAATGGCCTTTTCTAGTCTCCGCTATCCTGTGAAATAAAGCATATAAGCTTCGGAACCAGGATAGAAAGTTAGTTCCGCGGACGTGAAATACGATCCACCTCAAACGCTACTTCTAATAACGGCCCAGGTAGGTAGGTCGCCTGGTTATATTTAAGTACTCGTACTCAACTGTCAATTAATAAAATATGTATTCCCATTTATATGTTGTGTTTGGTTTCTTTCCTTTTTGTATATATTGCATATTCGTATGTCTCTCTTATTGCAGGGCTAGGCGTTTAGGCTGCCCCTAAGTTGGGCGGGTTTTTACCTGCTCGTTACTAAACCCTAGTTATCCAAACGGTATATGAGTGGTTATATTTAAACACTGATCATCCATGCCGCCCAAAAATGATGTATTTAAACCCTGGTCATTCAGGTAGCCTATAAGCGGTTGTATTTAAACCTCGGTCATCCGAGCGGCCTGTAGTTGGTCGAATTTAAACCCTGATCATCCAGGTGGCTCATAAGTAGTTGTATCTAAATTTTAGTCATCCAAATGACCCATTCGCGGTTAAAATCTTAAGAATCTTGCACAGCACACGCGACAACCTCCTTCACAAGTAGATAGTATGATCAGTCAACGATAGTTGACAGGAATAAAGCACTTCACCAAAACTGGCCGCCCAAGTCTACTCTTGGGCAGCGCCACCAAGCCTTACTCATGTGCGAGTATCATGTAGGCTTAATATGATATCAACGTTAGCCTTGAGGTCTCCCCAAGGGACTGAGTCCTTTGGGAAGCGCTTTAAACAAGGTGGGCGGCTAACTTACGAGCGGTATACCAAGTTGGTGGGCCAGAACAACAACAGACATTTTGAAAACAGCGATAAAAGAAAAGACACACAATGTCCATAAAAGTACTTACTTTATTGCTTGTGGCGGTATATGTTTGCATCAATAATAACAAAAAAAACTAAGACCACAAAAAGCTAAGGAGGCGGTGGTGGTCCTCAACCGCTCCATGGCTCTCCCACGAGGCTCTCGTGACGCTAAGCAGACCAGTTCGATAGGTCAAGAAACTCCATTGAAAAATCAAGATCAATCAGTCGCACAATACATCAGCTGATGTTGATCTCCTCCCGCAACCATGCCAGCATCATGTTCGAGACCTCGTAAGGGTGGATGCGAAGGTTCACCTCGTTCCCCAAAGTGGTTATGTGCCTCGCGAGCTGGTCAATATGTCTCGCAGCCCGTTCATTCTCTTTCTTTAGACGGGCATTCTCTTCCTTCAGTTGGGTGTTCTCCTCCACTAGGCCGGCCACCACAGCATCCTTCAAGCCAGTGTTCTCCTTCCTTAGTCTGGCATTCTCTACCTCTAAGCCTGCCAGTACAGACTCCAAGGCGGCCGCAACCTCACAATACTCCGCGTTTAGGACCGCCACCTCCGCATCGAGCCAAGAGATCTCTATATCCCTATCGAAGATCACCTTATTTCTCTACCCAAGCGCCTTAATGACTGCGCTTACGACCTTATCAGTCTACAAAAAAGATAAAGGTTAGTAACGGTAAAATTAAAGGCAAGGCAAGTTGTAAAAGTATGCTTGCTAAATCCTTCACACTGACCTCTCTGGCTTGACGTGCAGCCTTGGCTTTGGCAGCGGTGGATTAGGAGTGGACCCCTTATGAAAAGGCCCGGTAGTAACCTCTGTCGCAAGTTCCTCCGATAGCCCCATAGAAAGATCCTCCGTCCCTGACGGCTCCCTGGCAGAGGGCTCCTCCTGCACCTCTGTAGTCTCACCAACAACCTGAACAAGCTCTCCGGTGGTTGGTGCCCCTTGAGCCTCCTGGAGCTCCCCAACAGTAGCCTCCTCCAATGGTGCAGTAGTAGCAGACTCCTCCAATGGTGCAGCAATCAATAAAACATAAGGCACAACAGGTGCCTCCTTGGGTTCCTCGGATAGCGTCTCTTTCGGCAGATGAATGGCCCACTCCACTATAGGCACAGTAGGGAACTCCACTGGCCCTAAGCGCTCTGGTTGCGACAAGGCCAAAACGACGCAGCTGGTGGAGGAAGCCTGGCCCTATAGGCCTCATCAGCAGGTTTAACACCATCCAGACTAGAGCTATCACCAACTCCCGAAAGCTGGCCAGCCAGTACGCTTCCTGGCTCGGGGGAGGAGGATGAAGAGGACATCACCATTCTCTTCACCCTTGAAGTCTCAGGAGACCTATCACTAGATGGCTTTCTGATAACAAGGGATCCTACCTTCCTCTTTCTGGGTGGCTCCCTCACCTTCTGCTCCGGTGAAGGAGGCCTCCACTTGGCTTTCTTTGCCTCAGCGCGAGAGATCAAGTGGTCTCTTTGGAACTCCACAATATGGCTCTCAACCAATTCAACTAGGCACTCCAGGGACACCATCTTCTCCTCAGAAGACGTCCCAGTATAGATCTCAAGCACCTTGCCCCACTCCCTGACCAACGGTCAGGACTCACCCACATGGAAAAAGAAAAATCAGTTCTTCCAGTTCTTTAAGAAGTTGTATATGGCGGTACTTATCTGGAGACCACCACGTGGGGGCCAGGGAGATTCACTCAGCTCCCTGGTTGAACTTGAACAACCTTCTGATCATCGCCACTGTTAGCCATCTCAAATGATGACGAAGGAATATGCAGAAGGAGCATAGATATTGTACCGCATTCGCATGGAATTGTGCAATTGGGATTTGAAGTGCCCAAAAAATCGCCAGTAGTTCATCGGGGACTGGAATGCGCAGACCACTCCTTAAATGGGTCTCGTAGATGGTCACGTAGCTCTCAGGTGGTAGGAATGCCCTATCATCCTTCCCAGGACTTCGAAAGTCCAGCTCCTTAGGAAGTTGTACACCACGTATAACTTCTTCACATCACCTTCTCTAAGGATCGAAACAATATCCGTAACAGAGGAAGCCATGGATGTGAAAATGGAAGAAATAGCAGGACACTTAGGGTTTTTTTCAAGGAAGGGAAGATGAAGGAAAGTGTAAAAAATTCAAAAAGGAAACGGACGGACAACTTAAAGGCCAGTGTAAATAGAGAGCCCACTAACCGTCTCGTAAATGTGCACCATCATTTCTGCCATGTGTCGTTTCCTGAAAGGACGCTGTTGAATCAAATCCTCTGACGAAATAATTACCGGGATCTTGAATTCACTGCATGCAGACACGTGGCCGTCTTTTCGTCTGATAGACTGGCTAATGATGGCGTCTCTTTCCAACTTCCACAAGTCCTCCGGATTTTGACCTAGACAGTAAACAAATTCGGTCAATATTTCCTTCATCAAGTTCTCTGGATTTTTTATTAGACGATTAACAAATCCAACCAACACTTCCTTCAATAAGTTTCTTGGAGTTTGGCCTAGATGGTCAACAAATTCAATTAATATTTCCTTCCACAGTTCTCCGAAATTTGGCCAGACGATCAACGAATCCGATCAATGTTTCAGAAGCACGCTAAGCTTTGCGCTAGACGGTCAACAACTCCACCATCAATCCAGTGGACCTTAGCGGACGACAGCCAGACACGTCCCATCATGTTGAAGGTCAACAAATTCAATTAATATGCCCTTCCACAGTTCTCCGAAGTTTGGCCAGATGATCAACGAATCCGGTCAACGTTTCAGAAGCACGCCATGCTTTGTACTAGACGGTCAACAACTCCACCATTAGTCCAGTGGACCTTAACAGATGACAACTAGACACGTCCCATCATGAACATGTTGAAGGTCAGAATTCAGACCACCAATATGGGGGGCTAGTGATGGGTACGCTCACAATGGGCTGGCCCAAGAAGAGAAACGGTTCAAATCCACGAAGGTCCATATGCGTGCTCGGATGGTCAACACTAGACATTGACCGAATGAGAGGCCAAACTGGACGGCCAACAGGCTCCCCATGAGACGGTCAATATTTCTGTTGACCGGAAGTACTATAGTAGGCCGGCTCAAGAGAGCAAGCCTCATGTGGGCCAAGCCGAATTGGGCCCACACCTCCACACATGACCAACAATGGCTCTCTTCCTTGATTTTGCATCTTTCTAGAAGGTAATCTCCATTGTAATGGTACCAGCAGATTCAGCGCACGTTCCATAAGAAAAGTATCAGATTCTCTCTTCCAGCCCACTACAAACTCTAACGGTAACAAAATGCAAAAGGAATGCGAGCAATTCTGAGAGCCGTTACCGCTCCCCGCCAAGAAAGGAAGCAGTCATAATAGATTGTAGAAATCAAATCTTCCTGCCCAAAAAAGGTCGCCTAGTAGATTGCAAAAAACAAGCTTTTCTGCCCAATGAAGGTCGCCCGACAGATTGTAGGAATCATACCCTCCCACCCAAGGAAGGTCATTAGTATTTCATTTATAAAAGCTCATGGAATCTTCACTCTAGGGTATACTTATTTCTAAGACTACAATGCTCACTGTTGATATCATACACGCTCATTATTAAGATTTCAAAGGCTCACTTCTTTTCTAAAAGTTTTCATAATACTCTGACAGTTCTTTAACCTCTCACGCTTACAGAATTCAGACTCACTCCCTTTCTCTCTACGTTCCTTGCGAACAAACAGCTTTGAGACTGTACTCCTCATGAGCCATAAGAACACCTCTCACGTTTAGAACCAAATACCCATCTCAAGCACTCTTCATCTTCTTTCTGCTATCATTTTCACTTACCTTCTTAAAAGTCAAAGGCTGATTATTAATTTGAGTGTCGAAATATTTTCGGTGAAATAATATCCCGCTGGTACTTGACTTCTTATTTGCTGTAGTAATGTACAGGGTTCAAACTCGGTGAACGGAATCAGATTCAAATGATTAAGTCAATCTGAATCTGTTCGAAATTTGAATCCGAAGACATATTAAAAATATTTATCAAACTAAATAAAATTCTGAATTTTGATTAACTTAAATGAAAAACATTAAATAAATTTTGTAATTTTACTTTTGGCGGTTTTAAATATTTTTCCTTCAATCTATTTCTTGAGTAAAATAAACAACCAGTCCAGTTGCCCTAATCTCTCTCATTTTGATCATCAACCACGTTCGATAATACCCTTTTGATCTGAAGTCTCAGAAGCTGATCAACGCGATAACTTAATTCAATCAGGTTAGCATTGTTTAATTCTTCCCTCCCCAGATATTTGTCGTTCGCAATTTTGCTCCAGCATTTTTGTTCTTGTTTCTCGAATCATTGAAGCCTTTATTTAATTATGTTTATTTTTGTTTCTGGTTGTATCGGTGCTAATCGAAGTTGATGGATGGAGAATTAGTTAGTTTGTTTATCTGTTGTTTCAATCTCTAATTGGAAGGAATTGAATGCTGATTTAGTGAATTAATTTTGAAAAACTTAACTTTGTCTTAATTCTGATTTATTTTTACTTTTTTTAGTGTCAAGATTGATTGCTTCTGATAATTTCAGCAGGCAGTCGGTTTTGCGTCACGGGTTATACGAGACACCAATTAGGGTTTCGTCTTTAATTGAAGTTGTGAATCTGTTTTGCATTTGAAGATTAGGGCTTGTAAGTAGGCATTTTAGCTTTTTTTCTCCTGTTGCAGGAAATTCGGAGATCGAAATGCCAGACCGTCGGCATTTTGCCAGAATCAATATTTTAAAGATCAAAACTATGATAGGCAAGAAGCAGGGGGCTCCGAAGGCAGAGAAGTACTGTGATCTTCACTCTTCAGCAGAGGCTTGCAAAAATCTAAGTTCGATAGAGTTTGTGTTGCTGCTATTGGGCATGAGAATACTCGCCTGCACAATCTTCTCATTTCATCAATCATAAAAAATGCATGTCTTTCCAAGTCTCCATTACCAAAGGGAAGAAAGCTTGAGAATTCAGCAGTCTGTAAACTGGAGAATGCGCATCGAAGAAGAAGCCTTCAATCTCTATGTCGGGATTCCTTCCTCAAATCCACTTGTAGAACAATGGCCTTGATGTTATCCTTGGAATATTGATAAAATTATCATCGGATTTAGCTGCTCCAAGGGTTGAAAACATGCAACAAAATCCAAGTAATTGTTCAGGGCATTCAGTCTGTTTTTGCCCCCATATTGGACTTTTCCAGAATGCTATGGAGTTGAATCCTACAATATTTGGAGAAGATTGGGTGATTCAGCTTGAGAAGGTTTGCTTATGAGAGTCTGAATGCTGAATTGGCAGAGGGTAAGTATTGGAGCAAGTGTAAGCTTACATTGTTATGATATGGAAGTCATGGGTTGGCCATTCTCCAGGGTAGCTTGTTTTGGTTTTGGTGCATTTCTTTTAACGGGATTACAGAGAGCTGTTAGGTCCTCTCAAATTTTAGGCTTCTCATGAACCCGATGGCCAGGTTAGAAGTTAGATACATGAATGATAGAGATTAAATAATCATTTAAATTATTTGATATAATCATGAGCATTTATACATTCAACTTTTAACTCTAACTATTGAGTTCACGTGAAGGCTAAAATGTAGAAGGACCTTAATAGTCCTCGGAATTATATGATGCTGGAATATGGGTACAGAACATATTCTCTTTGTTTACCGAGCCTCTAGTAACTCACAGATAGTTTAAAAAGGTCAAATTCTTGATGATTCTGGGAGTGATATTAACTTTGCTAAGAGCATCTCTATGAATGCTTTGTGGAATGGGGGTAGACCTTGAATGGCTAGCTCTTCGTTGTATCTCTATCGATTATAGATGGATACTCTTTGGGTTAACGCACGTCTTTAGGATGTAGAAGCTTTTCCTTCCCCTCTTTCGTAATAGAAAGAGATTGATTATACATCTTGCTATGAATTAATATTTGAATAATGCGTTACAAGCCGTGAGGGATTAGGGCAAAGTGGCTCTCTGCATCCTATTTGAGAAATAAGATCCTTTTATTTTCTTGGGGCTCCTTGGACCAACTTGATAACATTTGCTTATGAGAATCTGAATAATGAGTTCGTAGAGGGTAAGGAGGGTAAGTATTGGTGCAACAATAAGCTTACCCTAATGCAATATGGAAGTCATGGATTCATTGGACATTCAGTAAATGTTACATAGAATAAGGGTAGTAGTTAAACTGTTTGCTCTTCTTTGCATCTCTATTGATTGCAAATGGACACTATTTGGCCTAACCTATGGTTTTGGAATATAGACACTTTTGATACTGCTCTTTTATAATAGAAAGGTATCGATTCTACATATTATTATGAATTAATATCCGAATCAACCATTACAAGCTATAAGGGATTAAAAGACTTTTGATCCTTATTTGAGATAGAAAAATAGGCAAACTTATTGAAGCTTCCTAAGTTTTCCAAAGCCAGATAGGCATGGTGGTAACACGATTTCATATGTTGGAGATGGTGTGGTCGGATGTTTTCAAAGATTTATTCTGGCATTCATCTCAACCTCACTACATTACAAGGAGCTAGACTATGTAAAGGCAAGTTTTTTCTTCCTCTATCAGGTGGAGCAGTTTATGAATTCATATGATTGATCGCACTTGCTGTGAATAAAGTTTTATCATTATCCCATTGAGCCGTTGTTCCTATTTTACGTTGAATTATTAAAAAAGGGCAGCACTTCATTAGAAATTTACAACTAGTTAGTTCTCTTTTGCCTATTTTAAGTAGTTGATTTCATGTTGTTGACTCCGTGGGTGTTGATAAGGTTAATTTTGAGCTACATACTGAGTTTGCTACTTTGTCACACACACAGTCCTTGAATTTTTTGTTGTCTTCAATTTATGTTTTATTTCAAATCATAGGTATCTTATTTCTCTTTATCAGGTTTCATATTTGATGTTGCTTGAGCCGAGTTGACGTAGCTTAATATCGAAACAAGAGTTTCGGCTATAGGAAGGCAAGATTTGATATGATTGTAGAGTAATTGTCATGTAATTCTAATGGTCATATATTTAAACTATAAAAATGACTACTTACATAATAAAAGTAAGATTGTTTATGATAGACTCAGAGTGGTTTAATTTTTTTTTAGATTCTACATATATCAGGAATTTTATATATTAAACTATCCCTTTAGTTTCGACTATAATGAATGATAAATTAACAATGTTAGCAAGTATAGTTTATTAAACCATAGTAATCGAGAAAATGTTCAAATCAGTATGAGCTTTCAAAAATATATAGTCTTACAAACATGTGACCCAAAGAGCTTATATTTATTCAATTAAATGAATTTCCAAAACAAATAGATCGAACAAAAAAAAAAAAATTTACTCGAGAGATCAATACTTCATTTCTTATTAGAAAGGGTTTTTTTTTTCCCTTTTTGGTTGATTCCTCAGTTGAATGCATCACATTGGATCCGGATGTTCCCATTTTTTCGGGTTTTGACTCCGATTCGGCCCATTTTGGTCATGGCCAGGATAAGGGCGTCATTGAAATGTTTCTCATTTTGGGCCCAATCCACAACTATGGGCCTGGACCTCTTGTCAGTGTAGAGGATCTGGTCCGAAGTGAAGAGACCCGTTCCATTTATCAGGTTTATGTAGTATTGTTTGTCGAATTTCTTTGGAGTTACCGGATCCATGGGTATGGCAATCCTCGGGTCCACGTTCTTTGGGCAATCGGCCTTTAACTGGGTGGCGTATTTCGGGCTGAGGGTCGGGTCCACCGGCTTTGCCTTGGTGAAGTTGTATAACCTGTGAGCAACCTCGCTGCAGTGCGAAAATCCAACCGTGTGGCAAGCTACAAATAGATATGATAATATAATTGATCAAAACACTGTCATATATATTACCA
>JAODPA010147192.1:0-15304 GCA_025585075.1 Nepenthes mirabilis
ATTATGTGAAAATCACATCGGTTGACAATTTTCAGCCAAAAAAAAAAGATAAAGATAATAATTGGCCCTGTAAACGAGGGAATGAATTTATCCAATGAGCTTTCACATCAACCAAGAAAATAAATTTTGCACAGGCTCCGCACTGGCACCTCATAGGACCGTGCTCTGCACGCTCCTTAAATTGCGTGGCCTGCGCACACCGCTGAAAGGCAATAATTAATTATAATTTGGTCTTGTACCAATCCTTATCGGTCAATACCCCACATTCACAAGTCGCCACGTGTCGCATTCTAACACCGCCAAAATTATTTCTTGCACGTCCATGAATGGTGCGCCCCCTTCTTCAATGCTATTGGCGGATTCAAAATGGTCTGTCTATATCTTCCCCTTCGCTTTAGGAACATCACAGTTTCCATATTCTTGTTTATTCATTCCCCTGCTTTCCGCCATCTTTCATTCAACAAAGCTACAGATCTGCATTGTTATGTGTGAGAGTTTGAGAACATGTTGGTGCGCATCACTTTCTCTCTCTTTCTGGATGTGTCTGTGGCCGTCTTTTCGATTTCTTCTTATTGTGGTGTCGTTTGAATTTGTTGTTTTGTGTTCTGGGTCTGGGTTTTGATCTGTTGGTTCTTCCCCGATGAGTCATTTTGGCTGATTTTTCAGCAAAGCCAGATGGGCTGGTTTGGAGTAGCTTATTTTTGTGCTAGGGTTTTCGCATTCACTCGGCGTTGTTGCCTTCTTTGCCGTTAATGCTCATTCCATTTCACCGGTCTTAATGTCTGATCGGAAATTCTCAAGGTTTTCTGGCATACGCCTTCTATTTTCTTGTTTCTTTTTTTATGCTTGACCGAAGTTGACTAGCTGAGAGACTCAAGAAAGGAGAGTCGGCTTTTTTTTTTTTTTCTGCGATCGTGTTATGCTGTGACAATCGCTCAGTGGGAGTTTCCCTTTGATTGCTTTCTGGATCTCTTGATTATGTGCTGTTTTGTTGCAGTTTCTGGGTTTCCATTTTTGGCAAGGGGATGTAGGGTTTTCCCCCTAAAAAAACTGTATCTGCACGGTCTTTGAAATTAAATATTATAGTATACATATATTCTCGCTCACAGTTTAATGGTTTCTTTAATTATAGTTCATGGTTAAAGATTGTGATGGCTTTATTCTGGAACTGAAGTATTGGTTATATAAATTATTCGATTTGATCTATGCAATTGTTACTGCGATTATATATTTGATGGAGTTTGAGCTTCCTACATTCCATATGCTAATTTAACTGGTTTTCGTGATGTAATTTTAAGGTGGGGTGAAACTGAGATGAAAACATCGTTTATATGACTGAAAGGTGTCATTTTATGACTGAAATCTCGCATATGATATCGTCTCCTTTTACATGGCGATATCTAGGCTTTTTATTTACTGAACCGGCTACATAATCCACGCATATTTGATCTTGCTTTCTTGGGTTTATACCTGCACTATGATCTTTGCAGATTTGATTTTAATATCTATCAGATCTGACCTTAATATCTTTTCAGATCTTACCTTAGTTTATCCTTTGATTAATTTGACTACATAACCCATAAGTTGAGGTTTTAGTCATATGTTTGGCTGACAACATTGTGGTTAACGATTAGTGTAACATGCTGTATATAATCTTCACATAGTAAATACATACAACATATGTCTTCTCTATGCGAAGGACACCACAATAAGAAACGTTCTCTTCTTACAATATCTAGATGTAAGGATTATTTTTGATCGATACATTCTGTAAAGCATACTTTGTTCACTTAAAATACCGAAGTAAGAAGCCACTGCGACTTCTATGATTAACGTGCAAAATTCCCTTCTGTAGCTACTCAAATCACCACATATTTAAAGCATTTCTTATAAATGATCATGATTTGTTTTTGTTATTTAATTTGCTTGTTACTTTGGTGGATGTGATCTTAAACTAATAAAATGGTGAAAGATGATTTATATACTAATCTCATTTAGGTAAAATTAAGCTAAATTTTTAGCTTTTGGAAAAGTAAGTTTGTTTATTTGTGTGGTATGAGAATATTTACTCATATAATAGAATTATTGGATGTTATTTTCAAATTTCGTATTAACTCTTCGAAAGAAGAGGGTGTCGTAAAGGTTTCTTCATCCTAATACAATTCTCATCCTGAATCATCACATAATGAAGGCTTTAGTATAGATTACAGAACTGTGATTAGTTTATTTTTTCTGAGATTTAATGATATGATTATCGGGTAGTGGTTTAATGGTTGTTAGATGTACATTTAGGAATAGGCTCGGTTAGTTGCTTAATTCATATTTATTTAGCTAATACTTGGCTTATTTGCTGTTAAGCTGGTAGTCAATAGAAGAGTATGTGATAAGTGGGTTCATGAGAAGTTGCTTTTACCCAATTAGCCAAAAACTGGGTTCAGTGAGAAGCATGGTAAACGGGTCCCAATACCATCTAGATAAAGCTCAAGACTAGATATTTAAAATACGGCACCTAAGCAGTATTTAATTGTCACAAAAAAAAAAAACAAAAAACAAGCTGACTCTGATTGTTGGTCGAGATTCAATCAAACAAGCTTCCGCGTGTCAACTTTTTTGCTGTTTTCCAAAATCTATATTCTGTTGGAAATTTACAGGTTGTTGAGCTGCTCCACATGATGCGAATGGTCCTTACCTTCAAAGTTCAAACTTACGACATAATCAAGTTCGTCCCCGCCTCAAATGTCTCCGCCCCATATGCTGACCCTGTAAGGTTTCATCCATTCATTGTCTGGGAAATTTGCATTTGGCTTCTTCAGACACTCTCTGGTGCTTCAGTTTTTATGCTGCGTTACTCATTCTGGTGGTTGCCTTCATGTTTGAAGTACCCAACCTGTGATTGTGTATCTACAACATGATGAATGCAAAGCCAATAACATTTTTTTTAGGGGTACTATTGATATTGCATAGTTATTGTAGCATTCCCTTAAATGTTGGCGAAGGCTGTAAAACTAATGTCATACTGTAGGAATGTTTGTTCCAAGAATGGAATCTTTGAGGAATAGTAGAGTTCTTGCTATGTGAATTTTAATGGTCATGGTTTCGAGTCATAGGAACAACATCTTACATATGCATATAATAGATTTAAAAATAGCCGGACCAATATTCGGACCCCACTTATAGTGAGAGTTTATGTGCCAAACTGTTCCTTTTAAATATTTTGTTTCAAGGTCTTGACATTCAATGCTTTTGTATACTTATTGGTAAGCAAAAACTCAAACCTAGATACTTAAATTGCAAATTGCAATTATTTTATGTAGAAAGATTTCAAATTAGCAAATATTCTTAACATATGTCATTTATTGTAGGGTTATTGTTGTAAATTCCGGCTTAAGATTTTTTGACAATGAGAGAGAGCACGCTTGTAGGGGTTTATGCAAAGGCCATGACTGTTTACATGCGTGCTGTCTCTCATTGTCATATGATCTATTATTGGAGGATTGAAAGAATGCATGCTGGCTGCAGTTGATGACAAGTAATTATTGTTGCTGGATTCCTGCGTTGGATTGGTATTACATGTATGATTTCGTTGCATACATAAACTTTGAATACTCGACTCTTCAATTGCTTTCACTCATCTTATTGTTTTCATCTTATTGTGAATCAGAATAGGAATCATTGAATTTTAGAACCGTACTTTAGTTTCTTTTGACATTGAAAGAGAGCATGCTTTTAGGGATTTTTGCAATGGGTATAACTGTTTCCATGCAGGCTGTCTCTTATTGTCATCTGATCTATTGGTGGAGGAATGAAGGAATCCATGCTAACCGTAGTTGATGATAAAGTAATTCTTATTGCTGAATTTTCACATTGGATAGATATTACATGTATGGTTTTGTTGCATACGTGAACTTTAAATACCTTCACTCTTTAGTTACTTTCACTCATTTTAAATTATTTTCATCTTATTGTAAATCATAATATGAATCCTTGAATTTTAGAACCATACTTGATCTCTAGTTCATCTTTGTCCTCCCCACAAAAGAAAATCTAAGTAAACCAAATAACATCCCTTCATATAACAAGGTAAAACAATGAGCAAGATCTATCCTAGGCAATAGTTACCAGCAAGCACAAACATAACAAACAAATAATGACTTCTTCAATTCCTCCTTGTAATTAACGTATTATCCAAGCTCTTATGTTTTTTAGTTTGTATCTCTATTCCTACTAGTGAGGTATTTGATTTTACTGTCATGTACTGAAAGTCGGCACTGCTCCAAGATCAATATGTACAAACAACTGCATTGCTTTGTTCTGTTAACCTAGAGGAAAAGAAGCTCAGACACTAGTTGAAATACTTTCATGTAATGTAAGATTAAACCCAACACTTTCTTTCCTTCTTTTCCCCTTCTTTTTCAAAACTCATCATTTCAAGATTTGTCGTTTCCCTCTCCTGAATCTCTTTTTGGACATTTTCACTCGTTGGATCTCTTTTCTTCTCCCTGAATGAGATCCCCAAATGAAGTAATCATGAAGATGATCCAATCAAGTAACTGAAAATTCCTTGCAATGACTGAACAATGCCATCCTAACTAAAACTCTCTTCGCACAATCAATGCAATCAAGTTTCATGTATTAAGGCTTTTCAGTAGCAAACTTTCACCACTTTCTTATGTATTTGTACTTCCCTATCCTCTTGTCTTTGATTCTCCTATATACCAACCCCACATCTGAACTACCCTAATGGAAAACAAACGTTTGATGAACTCGCATCACCAAAATTCCCTACTGCATCAACAACTTGCCTAATAGATTAAGCGATTTCTACTCGAAGTGTTGAACTAGTCTTCGTCAGCTTTTTCAAATCAACATGAACAATCATATTGCTTTAATTTGCTCTTTTTCTACGGATTCATGGGGCTCCATCATAGAGTGAGGATGACCCTATCTCCTATACATCTGGACCATTGGATCAAGCATCCAGCAACTCTTGTTACATACTTTAAAAAATTTGGAAAACAGGGTTATAATTTTATTTTTCTTAATTGTTTTTCATAATGTAAGTATTTTGATACTTTAACGTTTAAAAAAAACTTATTTTATATTATTTTTAAAAATATTAAATAATGGTCCTTCGACTTTTAAGATCTAACAGTCCGAATCTATGAAAAGGGCCTTCCCACACTCTTGGGGGTCGGCAGAGCTCCCATAATTAGTGTTAAATATAAAAGCACGTCCACTTGAGCTTCTTCTGTTTTCCCATGGGACTCATGACCTTGATATCCTTCTTGAATGCAATTTGACTCTATGTAGTAGTAGCAGGTCCATGACATATCCCTACTTTATACAAAATTTTTATATATGCTTCACTTGCAAAAGATTTGCTTACAACACAAAGCTATTGCAAATCCTATATAGGGAACCAAATTTTCCATTCTTTCTCATTTTTCTTCAGGCCAATAGTACCAATATTGCTCAATTTAACAAGATCAAAGGTTTTACTTTCTATATACATGAACTTGAATAGAAGCTTAACAAAATGGAGAATTTCATTGGAAACCCTAACATGAGCTGAAGAGGATAGGCAATAAAATAAGCACACAAGAAAGAAAAATGGAGAGATTTGGAGGGAGGGGCGGAACAGTGAAAGTTAGATACATACGAGGGAATAAAATGCAGTTCAAAAGTATAGTTCATGCTAATTTTATTTTATTTGAGTAATCTCAGTTTGTGTTATATAAGCAACTCTAGCTAGTATTTTTGTGCCAGGGACTAGAAGGAATGTGAATGGATACTTTCATTCCCACGGCCCCTTGTGTTCTTTGGGGGATATATGTTAATCTGATCAAACAATGGCACAACACCCTGTGGATCTTGTGTTGATGAGCTCCCACTTAAAGGATTTTGTACTTTAAATTATATTTTTTAGGTTTCTGTCTCTCTCTATCTATAGATCTTTTCATTTTGGCACAATCATTCTGTTTTATTCCTCTATCTATTGGAGTCTTTTGCTGGTTTGGTTTTTCTAAATTAGCATATTGCATTGTTTTTCTTCATCTGATGGATGTTGTCCCCTTATTTTATTCTCCTGTTTAGGCTTTTGGGTTTTTCTTTGACGAGTGCTTGCTGTTCTTGCCATTTGAGGCTTCTTGTTCCCTCATTAATCTCATCTCCTGTACATTCTGTTTCTAGTAATTCAACATATTATATTACTTACCAAAAAAACTGGTACAATTCCACTGACATTGCAAGGCTACGGTCTCCACCCACCGCAATTGCCTCCATGACGTTGTTATCAACCTGTCGATGTCACCATAGGCCATCACCATCACTATCCTACATTTTCATTTATCACCCGCCATTGCCACCACTACAACTACCGCCACCACCTGCCACCACAATCACCTCTTGCGTTGCTTCCACCATCACCTCCACTACCCAAACTATATCCGCCACTAATACCCAACTCATTATTATGACTATGACTACCGCTGCTGCAATCACTTTTTCATTGCCGCCTCCTATCCCACCATCACCTTACCTTGCACTACCACCACCATCACCACCAATAGGATGGGCTATACTGAAATGGTGTAATGGCGGTAATATTGCATTGTCTTTTCCTCATTTTCGTTTGCAATCCGGCTTTCTATTCTCCTTTTCATATCCTTGATGCAAATGACACCCATTAATGGTGGTTGTGAGAATTACTTGCATATGTGAACTCATTTATTACTTTTTTCTTACTAAAATTGTATTTTAATTCCTATGTCCTCTATTTTACTTCTTGAACAACACTTTTCCCTGCGAACACCGTCATCACAGCCACATTTGGAACTCTTACGTGTTTGTTTCATGATAATGACTAATCCCATCCTAGTAAAATAGATATTTCTTTGTTAGGTTCATTTTTCAAGTTTTATGAATATTCGTGGTAGGAAATGTGTTCCTATAAATACGGGAATAATTAATACTACAGAAAATATGTAATTAATTATTCTCATTTTAGTATGAATAGCCAAAAACATCATCACTTGCGCTAGCAATTCACAACCACAAACAGCCACCGACGATGGGTCATAGGTTTTTGCTAATGTCATCACATGTTGGCCACTGGTCCATGTTGTCGGCCAATCGGAAAGTCATTACCAACATCAGTTGGTGGCTGGTCGGTTAGACATTGTTGTTGGCTACTGCTTACCGGAAACCAATCAATGTCTCTTGCCACTATCATTATAATAGTCCCATAGAAACCTTTGTTGGAGGACCGTCGGTTTAAAAGTTAATCAATTAGTCAAATAATACAAAAGTTATTCCTGTCATATTTCTACTCTATTTCATTCTTAGCTTTATCATTTTCAGTAAACAAGGGAATTGTTAGGAATCACGGCCACCTTGTATCTTTTGTCCCCAGTCAGGTATATTTCAGTCCAAGAAAATGGAAGAGAAGTTACTGCTTGTAGTAGATATTCTCAGAAGGTTTTAAACTAATTTGTTGTAAACTAGATTTATTCCACACATCAACGATGTGGGATGGTTGTGCTACAAGAACCTTTCTTATTATTTGAACCCTTTCAAGATGAGAGGTTATGTTCTCAACATTAGGTTGTTTTCTTACAACTAAAAATAGGACATGAAATCCTAATGATTTACTTTTGGAATTGGTTGAATGTTTCTTACACTCATAGACTATGAACTTGCAAGTTTTCACTTACCATTAGGGTGATGCTGTCCGACGGAATGATGTTAGCTTCAACTATCAATATTTACGCATGGTTTATATCTAAGTTTTCTAAACCAAACCATACCCCAAAAAAAAAAAAAAAAAAAAACTATTTTTCTATCAATTCAGGCCAGTTATGGATATAAAGTTATCTAAATTTGATTATTGTATTTTGGAATATGGACTTCCTAACAAGAGACAAATAAAACCTAACCTAATAAATGTTTTCATCTACTTATGGACCAATAAAGAAAGAATATATGCTGTGAGTAATAAGGAATAATAGTAATAATATAAACATGCTTGACAACAAATTTATATAATTTACTCTTGCAGTAAGAGTTATATCCATGAGTGTAAGATGATGGTAGCTTTTACTGTTATAGGTGTTAAGTGATAGAAGAAATTTGATTATACTTTTCTTACCAAGAACACTATTATTTGAGTGAATGCCAAACATTCATCTAAAATACAAAGTACATGGCTAGAGGCTAGTACATTAGGCTAGACGTGTTTTCTGCATAACTCACAAGCACAATTCTTTACAAGTAGTTACAAATGTTATCTACTTAGTTAAACACAAGTTTATGGTTCCTAAGTTGATTCAATAGGGCATTAACCCTCGAATCATGGCCCATCTATTGTCATCAAAGCCATATTCAACACTCCTCAATTTTTTAAGGCTTCATCATTACCTCCTTTTTCTTCAAGGAGTATAAACACCACAAACTCGCATATGGTGAGCATTGACCAAGCTAGATGAACCTTCGTCAATTAATAGGAGTAATGGCTTCACAATGTCTACATTGACAACAGTAATAACAGATCACTAATAAATCTTATTTTTAACAAATGGTCATTATAGCACATCAATTTATGGAAAGATGAATGAAATCTGAGCAAAATTTGAATTTCTCTCCATGAATAGTCTTACTGTGTATGCCTACAATATTCTTACTCGTATGAATTTTAAACAATGAAACTTTATTTCAGTAGCTAACTACTAAATAAAATGATATCGAACTCAAAATACTTTGTTTTTTAATGAAAGACTTGTTTTGTGGCGAGATGTAAGTTATTTTAACTGTCATAGAAAATTTGTATGTTACATTACTCAAGATCAGCTCCCACCATATACTCAAATTCTATGGTGGAAAGGACCACTATTGTCTAACGTATTGAATTTCAAGTGATAATAGATCCACCAACAAATGTGAAAACGTAAGCGATCATTGGCCTAGTATTATCATGGCTTCCTACAAAATTAGCAACAAAATAACAACTTGAACTTTGTTACTCAAGTTTCTTTCAAAAATTATGCCAAAGGTCTATGTGCTTTTCAAATACTGAAGAATCTAATTCACTTTGAGCCAATGTGATTTTTTGGATTAGTCATGGCTCATCTAAACACATCCAGAGCATGTTCTTGTTTGGTCATTCGTATATCATGCATTATATCAAACTGCCAACTGACACTAAAATATAAAATACGTGCCCTGTCATTTTTTTCTTCATTAGTTTCGTGGATTGCAGACAACTTAAATGTAGACCTAATGAAGTGGAAACGAGTTTAGTCTTATCCATATTAAATCTTGAAAGAATATTTTTTTGTATATACTTGGTTTGAAATAGACTCAATTTTTTCTCAAAGCTATCCCACCAAATTTTCATGCCCAAAATTTCCTTAATTGCCTTTAGATCTTTTATGTCAAAATCTTTATTTAGAATATATTTTAATGAATTAATGTTGGGAATCTTTTGGCCTTGATCAAGACATTATCGAAATAAATAAACAAACCATTACAATATTTTAGAAATATACGTTTCCATTGTACTTGTTCCATATGAAACCATTTTTACCTATAAACAAATCAAAGCATTTGTACCACTATCTTAAAAATTATTTCAAAATTGCAATGGGACTTCTTCAACCTATAAACATGGCCTTCGTTTACTTTGGCTTTATATCCCTCACTTTGAGCTATGTAAGTTCTCTTTTTCTAGTTGTCCACGTAAGAATGTAGTTTTGACATTCGGATGAATAATTTTGCTTAATTTGAGGTCATACAAACCAACCAAAGATAAAAGAGAATGAAAGAAAGTATATCTCTTTATAAAAGAATAAATTTTGAAAAAAATTGATACCTTCTAATAAGTCATACCATCAAATCTTCTTTTATACACTCACTTATAACTAATAGTCTATTTATCTTTTGATAACTTGATAATATCCCACATTTATTCTTATGAATGTGGCAGGGTAGCAATTTACATATTGCATGCATCCACTTGTTAGACTTGGGATTGGCCATGACTTCCTCCTAGTTGATTAGTTCTTTACATTCACCTAACATGGTGTAAGCCACTAGGTTAGGAATTTCTCATTCTTTTTGCATATGTTAAAACCTCTAATTTTTGTATGTTTACAAATCCTCTTCATCCAAGTCATGTGGCACTATTGTGATTAAAATTTTTTATTCCTCTCTTCAGTTAGTAGGTTGTTCATCTTATTTTTAAATTGTGCATTCTATTTTTCAATCATGATATTTTTTAACATCGAGTTTTCTTCAAATTTTACATCTTTGAATGCAACTTGTATGCTTTTACACTATGTACATACTCGAAAAAAATACATTTCTTTGCCATCAGTTCAAGCTTGTTAGTGCTTGAATAAATATATGGGGGGCAACCAAACATATGCAAATTAAAGTAATCATAAGGTTTACCTAATCAGATTACATCTGATTTTTTCTAAGTTAATAGCTGTGAAATATGAGATATTTATAAGACAACATATTGTGTTAATCATCTCGACCCAAAAGTCATGATATTCCGACATAACCCGTCATACTTCAGACACATTCAAGTAGAGTTCTATTGATTCGTTCGTTGATGTTGGTTTGCTAAGGAGTCCAAGAGGCTATCCAATGTAGTGCAATGCCCTCCTCTTCACAGAACTTCTTGAACTCAATGGAGCTATACTCATCTCTATTGTTAGTGTGAAGTTTCTTAGCCTTCCTTTCATTTACTCTTCTACTATGGCCTTCCAACACTTAAACATTCTAAACATGACAGATTTGGATTTAATGGTGTAAATCTACACTTTTTACGAAAATGTCAATAAATAAAACAAAGTAATTGGATCTACCATTAGATGGGACTTGTCAAGTTCCCCAAACATTCAAATAGATGTAATTTATAATGTCTTTTGTGGAATAAATTGAAGGATAAAAAGTTACTCGATGATATTTTTCATAAACATATTGCTCACTCATATAGCCCGGTCGAATATGTTATAACTATGTTTGATTGTTTTCAACTTAGCATCATTGGAAGCTCCATTTGTAATGACATTTTCTATGAATTCATAGGGATTATTGACCCTGTTTTCTCTCATCATAAGGAGTATTCCTTTCATAATTTTCATAGAGTATTTTTCTACAACAAATCTTACAACTTAGAAAATCAAGAACGCCCCAAAAATTGAATTTCTTTAAGGATTTAGGACTCAACTAATATTAATTAAAGTCAACACAATTTAGTCAAACATCTTGATTGATATGTGGCATTATTGTTAATAAACGTCGTACCTCCATTATAAGGTCTTTACATAGAAAATAAGTTCTTGTTTAGACAGATGTGAAATAAACACCTCGAATTGAGAATCCATATACTTGGCAAATTATCGAAAAATGCGATAATAACAATACCTTCTTGGTTTTACCTTGAAATCTCAGCCACATTGGTAGTTTCGAGCTTCATCTCCATGTTCTTCTTTGCCTTAAGCTTTCAACAATCTTTCTTAATGTGTTTCAATTTTCTATAATAATTACACATTACAAACTTGTCGTTCCTTGATTTAAATGTTGAGTAATTATGATTTTTAATCTAAAAATCAAATTTGTTCCTTTCTTCTAAACCCATAGCCTGATTCTTTGAAAAAGGATTTGCAGAATTTCTTCGTACAACAAAATTGTAGTCACGCCATCCAAAAATGTGTTCTCATTGTCATAGATAAGTACAGTTATCAAATAATAATAAAAAGCAAAAAGTGAATTTAGAAGTAACAATACTTCATCTTTATCATTGATTTTGACATTGATACTTGGCAATCAATAAAGGTCTTATTGTAATTGTTCAAATTTTGTGAATCAGTATACATTTTTCATCTTAAGTGTGTAAAGTTATTTCAAATAGAATCATTTTGCAAGAAACTTTGTCATATAAAGACTCCCCAATTTGGTCCACAACCTCTCGTTTGATTCTCACTTGCAATGCTGTAGAGGACATCATCAGCTAAAGATGACCAAATGGTACCAATAACATAAAGATCAAAATACTCCCAATCCTCGCTAGAATGGAGTCATTAGTCATTCGCCCCTTTAGGACTTTGTGAGGTCCTTGTTGAACAAGCAAAATGTTAATCTTCATCCGCCACAAATTGAAATTATTCTAGCCATCAAATTTCTCAATTCAAAGGTGGCATTCAAAATTCTTGAGCCATTTTTTATGAACTCACTAATATCATTTTATTGTGAGTAATGGCATGATAATGACAATAATTCAAACATATAACCCAATGTGGTTCATTCTCAAAATAAGAGCTCTATCCACAAACACAAGGTGATTTTCACTTTATTCAAAAGAGTATAAGTGATAGAAGAAACCTGATCATACTCTTTTTACTAACTTTATTTGTGAATATCGAAACGTTAATAAACCTAAGTAAATTGGCTAGAAGCCTTATACTTAGCTAAATGTGTTTTTTATACCTAACTCACTAGCACACCTCTTTAGAAGCTTATACAAATATTATCTACTTAGTTGACACAAGTGTATGGTTCCTGGTTATGATTAAATGGTGTATTAATCATATAGATATGATACATACCCTCCTCATCAAAGCAATCTTTGATAGTCCTTACACTCAACTATTATTGCATTGCTATCTTTTAAGATGCATCAATGCTTGAGACTCACCAATGGTGAGCATTAACTAAGTATATGGCACATGGATCATCAGGATGAAACCCCATCGATAGGAGTAATGGCTTCACAATATGTCCTATGGACAATGATAATATGCATGTGTTCATCGTGATATGGCTTTTGTAATTAGACCATGTAGTTCTACTAGACATTATTGTGGCAGATTTTTCAATCATAGACAATTGAGTTGGTGTGCAGAAAAGGAAAAACAGGACACAATTGAGGCTGTGGTTAAAGAAATTTCCTCGCACATTTTTCTCTTGATTGTAACATGCATTTTCTTTTGCCGTCTAACCCTTATCAATGTTCATAATCTGCATTTTGCTGTAATGTTTCTGAGAGATAAGTTTCCTCTCTGTTTCTGCAGCTACTAACAAGCCGCGTTGTTGGCTTGTAAAGAAGGGAAGTAGTGATCATGATCTTCAGCGTAAATGTAGTGTCGTTATATTGTCTGCTATTATTGATATCCTTTTGTCATTTCTTCCCCCTATAATCACGTGTGATAGATCATTCCTAGTTTGCAACTTCATAACATTATTTTGCTCAGTTACTCTCAGTTTTGTTCTTTCTTTCTCTTGAAGGTGAAAACTCATTTCTAATGGAGAAGATATCGTAATAATTGGGTAGTTAATTGCTGCATGATGAACATGTATTGTCTAAGTTGGCTCTTGTCTCCGCTGTCTTCCAAGATTTTAGAGTGCCCCAAGAACCCACATAATATTATCGCATTTCTGTTGATATATGTAATTTGGCCACCTTGAAAGCCTCGTTCGGCAGTGGTTAGCAGCGAGCTCAGGACGTGTAACTTCAAGGTAGAATTGGAAATTGAGAGTAGTTTAAGGGAAGTGCAACGTTTTTTCATCATTTACTGTGTTAGAAAGTCAGTATTACCACCCTCGTCCCTTGGTCATTCAATTATCTTATGCCAATTGTCAAACGCAGTCTTACTTCCTCTGATTACGAAACATTTTGGGTATCATTGTCTTGATTTAATTATGCATTTGATATCGTCAAGTAATCAGAAGTATATCTCATGTTTCTTCTGGTTAAGTACCTGCTTCCTGTCTCTCCTTTTAAAATTATTTCTGCCTTTGATTTTGAATATTTTCATTTCATGGTTCATGTATCATAAATGCACGCCATGGTAGGGAGGACTTGTCATGGTTGAAGGTATGCTCTTCAAAATTCATTATCCAATTTGGAGGTATGCTTTCTTTCCATTGTTAGTTTAGCGATATTTCATACATTTTACTTCTTTTATGATAAAAAAATATTGAGTTTAATTTTCATAAAAATTATAAATTTATGATAATTTTTGAGACTGCATATATGCTCTATCATTGAAAATGGTGAAATGATTTTTATGTTGTTAGACAATTAACATCTCGATAGCCTATTTTTCTTTTCCTAGTTTAACCACATCACCCTGGGATATGGGCTATCATAACAATTAGAAGTGTCAGAATGGATTACAGATGGTAAGCGGCATTAGACTCCCATTGCAAGGCGAGCAATTGGACCCTATATTTAGGTTTGCGGAATTAAATGTCCAACCTAAATTGAATGGACTTTTTCATTTGAAACTTAAAACCGTAAAAATTGTAAATGTTTTTCTTTATTATATCAGCATGATGAATTTTCAGTTAGCTTCTTTTAAAGTACCTTGGGCAGTGCTTGTTTGGGCCAATGATATCACTCGATCATATACTTCTATTATTCTTTGACTGACCATTTGAAAGAGTCTTAACACAATATAATAACTGTACTAGGTGGGTGCTAGCATTGTGTTTTGTATATGATGTATTGTAAGTTGTATCAATATCTTTTCTTCTTGTGTAATGTTACAAAATATATATGGACTGAAATTTGTAGGATAGTGGGTTGCTCTTGGCTTTATCAACATTTGGTCATTGGATAAATGGAGAGGCAAGAGTCTCCTTCACATTGCTCTTGTGGCAATATTTTGGTCTTTTTATTTTAAGCTTCTTCAATAATATTCATGCTCCTAATGCGGTGCAAGTCACTTGACGAGACAAGTGAAATGATGATTAAATGTAATGATGTAATTAAACCATTCTTAAAATATTAGAATAATTAATTTGAATATGTATATTTTTTATTTTTTAAAATGGTAAAATATTTTCCATTTATTTTTGTATAAACGACTTAAATCAACAAAGTTAAAGTAACAGCTTCTATATCCGAATAGGAATTACACGTGCTGTGGATGAAGATAATGCTGCCTGCTTCATATTCATCATGTTTGTACTAACCACTATTAACTATTGTTGTTAATATACATTCTTAGGAATGCAATTTTATTTGAAAGATGGATAGTTTATTTCTGGTAAATTTTTCTCTTGAGATTATGATTTATAGGTGAACTTTGAGTTATAAGCAAAATGCGACAATCTGATGTAAGTTTTAATAAAATATTTTAAATTTCTTTTCTGTTTGTGTAACTTGGGGAGAGAAATTTTTAAAGCGCTTATAATTTTCTTAACATTTTATTATGTACTTAGCTCAGGAAATGTGTGACATTCTAAAATGTTTTTATCCGATTAAATTAAAATTATTTATTATTTTGGATAATTT
>JAODPA010147214.1:0-15302 GCA_025585075.1 Nepenthes mirabilis
TACTATTTTAAAAAAAAAATTAGTAAAATGTAGAATTTAACAAATAAGCAAAACATCCCATTGAATTTCAGAACATATAGTATATAAATTAACACGTAGTAATTTATACTCAACACTTTATAGTCATGTAACATGTTAAGTACGAATTTGAAATATGCAAATGCATAATACCAAGTTCTTAGACATACATGAAAGAGTAATAGTAAAAAATAGCAAAGTAATATCATGTACTTTACTTTAAACATAAATTTCATACATTTTTACCATTAAATAAAGAAAATTACACGTGCATGTTAAAGTATATCACCATGGCTTCGAAAATTTTGACATATATGAGTAATGGGACAAGAATTGCTCAAAATATTTAGTAAAGAAAAGCAACAAGAGAAAAAAGCTCAGAATACACTTACCTTAACTCTAATTTGCCAAAATTTAAGTTTTAATTCACTTAATTCGGAGTTCTTTGGGCTTCCTCTTTCTCTTCTCCTTGTTTGCTTGTCTCTCATTTCTTGAAAATTCTAATGAAAATGACAGAAATTAGTTGACTCCATCTATTTATAAAGAGTGGCGCTCAAATGCCATTCAGACGCACGTCAGACACTAATGCTACTAAACTGCAGCGCTCGAGCACTATTCGGATGTGCCTTGGGCATGTAGCTATTGCCAATGAGTAATCATACATCGATCAGACGTCCCTCAAGCACTGACTCCATAGGTTTTGACGCTCAGGCTTGGTTAGGGCATTCATCAGGCGCCGAGTCATCCGGTCTAATTTTGACTTTTAACCTAATTTTTTATATTATTTAATCTTAATTTTTATTATATTAATTTAATTAATCATAATTATTATAAATTAAAAATTCATGCCTTACAGAACTACTAGCAATGACAATTGACCAGGCAGCTGGTGATAGTGATGCCATGAAGTGGATTTTTACCAGCAATAAATTTGGTGCCAGATCAGGACATAGATTTGGTTTGGCCGTGGTGGACTCAACGCTAAGGTTGCTAGCTGTGAGCCTTAAGCTGTAGTGGATTTGACAACGTGAACTCAATTGGTGCATATCTAGGGGCTAGGCTGGCAGCACTAGTCACCCTGTGGGGTGGGTGTAGGGAGCTGTTGGAATCAATCCTACCATGGGTGCTATCAAAAGTGAACATTGAGAATCGATGGTAGGCGATGTCACCTGATGGGGTGCTTGTTGATTATTGGTCCAATGTCAATGCAAGTGGTCGTTTGACCAGGGCACAACTAGCATGGACATGATTTTGGGCATGGCTTGCGATTGATCAATGTGATGGCGCATCAAGTTTGGACACTGGTGGCGGCAAGAAGTTTGGGCGTGATTTTGGGCACTGCAAGGGTGGCATCACTTGGCAAATGTGATCTTGGTGCTATGTTCTTTTGGCATGAAGAGCTAATCAAACGAATGTGCCATCCGCTGAGGTATCTTTTAGTAATGGCTCTAGTGGCAATAAAGTTAGCAAACCTTAGCATGGCTCCATGGTGTCATCTAGCAATCGTCAAGTGTAGGTCATTCTGACATAACGCCTGTGAGACAATTGTGAAAGGAACCTGTCAGTGTTGGTGCTTGGATAGCCATAGGTGGTCAGCATGGGATGCTAGGCATAGGCCCTTGGTGCAAGCGACCAGTACGGGGGTAGATGATAGAGACCATGTGTTTGACCGTAGGCGACTGGCATGAGTGCAGCTAGGTGTGAGCGGCCTGCACGGGGAAGCTGGCCAACCCGATATTTGGCACCTAGATTAGTGTTTGGCTAACCTGGGTCGGCACTTGGCCTAGGCAACTGGCCAACTTGGGTTGCGATCTAGCTAGGGCACTTGGTCGACCTGTGTCAGCACCTAGCTAGGCACATGGCCAACCCAGGTCTGGCACCTATCAGGTTCCTAATTTTTTTCTTTTAATGAAACTTTTTCATTTGGGTCATCCATTTGTCTGAATTGCTCGTTCAACCAAACTACGTCTTCATCTAAACCACTAAGCAATTTGAATTAGTCATTTATCCGAATTAATTGTTCATCCTAACTAATTATTCATCCTAATTAATTTATTGCACATGTGTGGGGTGAGATAGTGTGTGATTCAATCGGTGTGGTAGCAATGTAAGGCCCAAGTTAGCTGGCACCGACACCGAAGGTGGCTTGGGACTGGGTGTTGACACAAATGCCTACCTAAGCACCTAGCGTCAAGCCATGTGAGTGCCAGATGTCTCACATGCAACTAAGACTATATGCAAGAGTCACCTGGCACTTGACCTTGGACTAGGAGCCTTACAGAGGGCTTAGACCACATGCAAGCGCCACTTGGTTCTTGGCGCTGAGACAGGTGCCAACATAGGTGCACACCGGTGCGAGTGGTGATGGTTCAATGCACGAATAGGTTGCGGCATGATCAGTGGAGGATTTTACGACCGTGGCATGCTTAGATACTTGTGCAAGAGGCTAGTTGGCAGGGATTTTGAAGTGGGCTATGAAATCAGCATAGTGGTAGCACCATTCAACGACCACAAGTTCCAACGCAGGTGTAAGCAGGCACTAGGCCTACGAGCATAGCTTGCCAGCATAGATGCCCTATGCATCGAGTCTAGAATTGGAGGGCATTGCTGGTCCCGGCAATCGTCATGGTCAGACGAAATGTTACAGAGGCCCTACGGCCCGATCCATCTAATATTGACATGTTATCCATTTTTATTAGTGATGAACAATTTTTTTTTTAATGCTCCCACAAAAGGCACCAATAATGTGCACCTAAAAATTGATTTGATCAAGACCATTTAACGACCCATATCTAAGCGTAATTTGAAACCTCAAATCATTTTTTTTTGAACCAAAAATAAAAATAAGATATGAAAAGGATTCAGGAGTGTTCTCTCGAGAACTTCTCTGACACTCAAATTAGTAAAATATTCTAAATAACAAATTGAATAAATAAAAAGTATTAATATAATTAGGGAGATTTTATTTGGTCTGATAATTGAGTGGGGAGATTGAGACTGATGCATCTTTGGATCATTATTGTCAAATGAATTAGGGAGCCGCCTTATTTGGGAGTCTGACTGAAAATAGGTCCGATCTTCATTATTTTAAACATGGATCCTACACTCCGCAACAAGTGAATAAGAGATAAGAGGAATACGAAATTCACTCATCGATATATCTTTTAATACTCAAGTCAATAATCTTTCTATGTCAAAGAGAAAGATAGGAGGATGATAATGCAAGAATGCAAGTTGAACGGGAATTTAGTATATAGTGGAGGATTAGCCTCTATGGGTACACTTGAATTAGTAAATGGCTTTGAGGTGTTGTACTCGTAATATGAGTAACGTTGAAATAGATGCCCTTGTATGCCTGAGTGGCTTTTACTTGCCTGAGAAGTTGTCTTGTCCAGATGCTCTCTTGTCTGGATTTTGGGTCCCCTTTTCTTATAGGGAAAAGTGTGTATTTATAGTGTAGAGTGCCGATTTGGTTGTCCCTAACATTATGCTTCTACTTGCTGTTATGACGGGCATTACTCGTGTAACCGTCACCTGAATTTATTGGTTAGGCTGTTACAGTTTTTTATTGCTGATTTAGCACAATAATTGCTGATAATAGCTCATTGATTATCCATAAATGTCTATTTATTATTGGACGGTTTCGGGTTAAACTACTTGGGTCAACCACCGCTCTTTCTGGACCTTGGGCCTAGAAGGTTTTCTAGTGGGCCGTTGCTATTTGAGCTCTTCATCCTTCAACATACTTAGTTCTAGGCCAACGTGTGGACTACTATACCCATAACTATCTTCTCATACCGGGAGGTTTGAATTTTTAGCTCCCGACATATTCACGATGAGATGCTGATTATAGATCTTCACCTGTGCTCCTTCCATAAATATTTTGCAGATTTGTTGCTCTATTTGGCAGGATATGATTCGATTCTCTACCATCGATGTAGGGATGCACAATCTTCTTGGTTTAATGTTGATTGGTCTTCTCTTCCGACTATAAATGTAGGGCCTCTCTATACTTTGTATCACGAAACATCTCTAATCTACAAAGAAGTAGGTCCATTCACAGCTAACATGAATCATTCATAACCATAAGCCAAAATTGGAGGGAGTTTTTCTCCAGTGTTTAAAGTCGAGATCCAAGGATGTGTTTAAAGTCGAGATTGATTATCCTCTTTTATCTGAAAATCCACCTTGGTTTTCTACTTTTACGCCCACTCCAAAACTAGGCATTTGTCGTCTAAGCAAGATCCCAAGTTTTGGAGGGCGATTTTCTCTTCTCTTAATCCGTGTTGGGCAATTCTCTCTACAGCAATTCTGAAGAGGACTACTTCAAACTCTGACTCGGGGGTGTTGTTATTCCTCTTCCCATCCATTTCAAAGAGTTTACTCTTCTGCAGCTCTGCTCCCAGCTTTGGTTGGTGAGAGGATATTTTTTTCATTTGTTTGCCTCCTTATTAAGGATAGGTGCAGTTCTTAAGAGGACAACTCCCTAATCCTGTATGGAGGGCATTTCCGCTCTTTTTCATCTGAAACGAGCAGTTCGATGAGTAACACTGCTATGTCTAGGGGTGAGCTTTCCTTATGCTTTCGTCCGTCCTAAGGTCGGTTAGACTATCACCATGTATAGTTTATTTCTTTCTAAGTTGTATTTTCGCTGTTATGAGCTTATACTTTATAAAAGAAATTAATGAATGAAACTTTCCAAATATTTTTTTATATTTATTGCATAGCTCTAATTTGTTTGCATATTTTGAACAGTTAAAGCGCTTGAACATTACTTTGTTGACGTGTAATCTTCTAACAATCTGACAACCCGAACTACTGACGACTCGATCTTCTAACAATTCAACTTATAATAATTTATCCTCAATGCTCGGTTAGAATGTAAATTAATCAAATTAGTCATGAGTACGTCAGGGTCATATATTGTCAGTCCACCGTCTTGGAAAGTGAAGTTTTAGGCCATCATAACCTACGCTACACTGGAGATTCGCATTTTTGGGTATCAGAACTGCTAGCTATCTGCAAGCTACGCAGAGAGGTGTAGCATCAGGCAATCAATTATTGGTACAACAAAACCGATGGGCTCCGACACTTTCTAGTGCAAGCAAGTGTGTCAACCATTATGGGGTGTGGAATCGACATCATTGCCCCAAAAGTAACTAAGTAGGGTCGTTTCAAAGTAGCATTGTAGATCAAGGGTAAGTCCACGACCAGGAGTAAGAACATGTAGGATGCTATCTCTGGGTACTTTCCTAGCATGACCCTTACCTAGATAGTCCCATGGACTGAAACATATTTGTTATTGAGTCGGTATTGGGGTCCCTTGGCCGATCTTATTTGATCTTTTTTTAATTCGAATTTAAAATAGATATTGAGATATAGTAAATTATTTTAACTTTTATTATTAATAAAAACTCATATTGATTGATAGTCGAGCGTACCGTTTGAGATGAGTGCAAATACAATAAGAGGGTTAGAATGAAAATTAACTTTTATTTTTATTATTTTGAAATTTCATGAGCTAGTTGGCAGTCTTGATCTGATCATTGGCGACACCACCGAGACCTGCGCTGAGCTGAAGACTCTCAGGCCCTTAGAGGAACGTGCCAAAAGTCTTGAGCTCGAGTTTGCCGAAAGTAAGAGCAGAATTTCTTCTCTTGAGGATTCACTGAGGGTCGAAGAGCAGTTGCATGCCTCCACTATCGTGTCTCTAAGGGTTCAAGAGCAATTGAACGCCTCTCTCTGTGACAAGAATCTCCAGTTGGAGGGGGAGCTCATGACCTCAGTGAAGCTCGGGACATCGGACCAGCTCTGGAGCGCAATTGCAAGGACGCCATCAAGATGTGCTGCCACATCATGAAGATTTTGGTCTCGAAGTTCTCTACTGGTGTGTTCAATCAGATGAATGCCAGTGCTCAGCGCAAGAATGACCTAGTTGGCCTCCCAGTGCAAAGTAGGACTCCTGACCCTTCCTAGCCATGGCCCTCCAGTTTGCCTGAACCTTCTGGCAGCCAGAGTCGTTGAACTAGCCAAGGGCTTCGGGATAGTTTTGTGTATTTTCCTTTGCTGTTTATCCACGTTGTACATAATATATATACATGAATGAAATCCACATTTTTCTTTATAGTGCAATCTCTTTTACTTTTACTTAAATCGCTTTTATGTTTGGTTCTTTGTTGGACTTGTATCCTTAGAAAAAATATTCTTTTATGAGCCATGTGTCCGAACCTTTTGACCATTGTTCGCTAAAGATGTTACCTCTAAGGTCTTTGCATGCTTGCCACTTTTTAAGCCCCTTAAATTTTTAAATCCAGCCTCTTGTGGGCTGCTTGGCGGAGTTACCAAGTTTTTGAGTACGACCTCTCAATGAGTCACTCGAACTTGGCCGAATTTTTAAGTATGACTTCTTAATGGGCCACTCGGACTTGGCAAAGTTTTTGGACATTACCTCTTAATGGGCCGCTTGGATTTGACCGAGTTTTTGAGTACGACCTCTTAATGGGCCGCTCAGACTTGGCCAAGTTTTAAGGCAAGTAGAAGGAATCCTTTCACTTGACTTAGGGGTAACCTAGACCTTATAGATTGATGAGATGATATGCAAACACTCGGAATAAATGTAAAACAGTTAAGCAAATAAGAACTTTACTTCATTAATAAAATATGTTACAAGCATATCAAACGATGTGTATAATCGACTATACCTGTGTGTTATGTACATCTACTGGTAGTATTTCCTGAAGTGAGCTACGTTCCACGTCCGAGGGACTAGCCTTCCCTCCTGGGTGCGTAACTTATACACCTCATTCCTGAGGATGGCTGAGATCAGGAACTATCCCTCGTAATTTGGGGAGAGCTTGTTCCGACCAGTATTTTTGCCGATGGCCTCAATGCTTCTCATCACTAAGTTTCCTACTTCGAATTGACGCGTTTTCACCCTCTTATTGTAATACCGGGCGACCCTTAGCTAGTACATTGCTATGAGCAACCTTGCTGCATCTCGAGCCCCCTCAAGCAAGTAAAGCTTCTCTCAGAATCTCTGTACATTATTTTGTGGATTGAAGCTCTCCACTCAAAGGCTGGGCAGCCCAATTTCCACTGGTACGATTGCCTCGACCTCGTAACACAAGTTGAAGGGAGTCTCGCATGTTAGCTCTCTTGGTGTTGTCCTGTACGACCATAGCAACGATGGCAGCTCATCGACCCATGAGCCCCGAGCATACTCCAGCTTCGTCTTTATTCCATGCAGTATTGTATGATTCGTGACCTCTACTTGTGCATTGTACTGCTGGTATATAACTGACGTATGCACCAACTTTACTTTTAGGTTGGTGCAGTACCTAGTGAACCTCCTTCCAGAGAATTGGGTCCAATTATTAGTCACAATACATTTTGGGATCCTGAACCTGCACACAATATTCTGTCTGACAAAGTTTGTCGCATTCTACTCAGTTATAAGAGCTAATGGCGTGGCCTCAACCCATTTGGTAAAATAGTCAATTCTGACAATCAAAAATTTTTCTCTATCTGGATGCCGTTGGCGGTGGCCCAAGTATATCTAACCCCCAGTGCGCAAATAGCCACAGTGATGTAGAGCTCTCAGTTCTATGTGCGATTGGTGAGTAAGGTTGTCATGGACTTGACAATTTTCGCATTTCAGTACGAAATACATGGCGTCGTATTTTATAGTTGGCCAGTAGTATCCTTGTCTCATCAGTTTAAAGGCGAGCTTTTTGCTCCCAATGTGGGATCCACAAATTCTAAGGTACACTTCTCTGAGGGCATAGTCTGCCTCTTCAGGAATAAGGCACCGTAGATAGGGGTAGAGAATCCTCGTCTATATAACCAGCCGTCCATGATAGTGTATCACCCTGCCGTCTTCTTCACCTTCTTGGCTTTCTCAAATAATGTCCCATCAGACAAGTACCTTAAGTACGGGTCATCCAATTTTTGTCATCAGATACCTGCATCAAATCTGGGTTAGAATCTTCCACGTTGGGTTTGTCGAGGGCCTCGCACATTCCTCAGGCATATTGCTCAAGGTCTCCCGAGACTCCTACTTTCGCGAGCTGGTCGGCTTTTCTATTCTCTTCTCATGGGATGTGGACAATTTCTACCTTCTCAAAAGTTGAGACTAATCCGCGGACTTTTGAGAGGTATTTGGACAATTGTGGGCTATTTGCTTCAAAATTTTCTCGGACTTGATTGACAATTAACTCGGAGTCACTATAGACAATCAAGTCCTTGGCCGAGCACTCCTTTGCTAATCGTAGTCCCACAAGTAAGATTTCGTACTATGCGGTGTTGTTGGTCGCTGGGAACCGAATGACCATAGCGTACTTTATCTCTTATCCCTCGGGTGTCCTCAACACAATGCCAACTCCACAACCATCCTTCATGAAAGAGCCATCCACATGCAGAGTCAAGACTACTGGACTGTGTGATTCTTCAGCATCACAAGTGTTTGAGGCCTCAAGAGTTGGGGTCGTGATTTTGAGAATAAAGTCTACCAAGGCCCGACCTTTTAGGGTTGACCTCGAGCAAAATTCTATGTCAAACTCTCCCAACTCAATGACCCATTTGACCAATCATCCCGACATTTATGGCTTTTATAGAATTGCTCTCAATGGCTAGTCAGTCAAGACAATCACTTTGTGTGTTTGGAAATATGGTCTCAGTTTCTGAGTGGAATATATTAGCACCAAAGCCATCTTCTTCGCGTGAGAGTACCTTGTATTAGCATCAGCCAGGATCTTACTGATGTAGTACACAGGCTATTACTTGTCATATTGCTGCCAAATCAAAGCTGAGCTCAAGATTGTCTCGGACATAACAATGTGCAAGTATAACTCCTCGCCTAGTTGGAGAGAAGTCAATAGAGGGGGGTTTGAAAGGTACCCCTTGAGCTCTCGGAAGGTTTCTTCACAGTCAGCCGTCCACTGAAAACCATTAGTCTTCATTCCTCTCAATGCCTTAAAAAATGGTAGATACTTCTCGACCAACTTGGCCAATAAACGAGACAGTGCTTCCAACCTTTCAGTGAGCTTCTGGATCTCCTTCACAGTCTGAGGGGATTTCATGTTAAGGATGGCCTTAATCTTTTTTAAGTTTACCTCGGTCCCCCGACGTGAAATAATGTACCCCAAGAACTCTCTTAATATCACTTCGAATGTGCACTTGGTTGGATTGAGCTTCATCTAGTGAGTCCTTAGGCCACTGAAGGTCTTGTCCAAATCTTGGATGTGGTGGTCTGTTATTCTACTTTTGACGAGCATTTCGTCCACATAAACCTCCATATTCCTTCTGATCTAATTTTTGAACATTTTATTTACGAGCCTTTGGTAGGCGGCATCAGCATTCTTGAGGCTAAAGGATATTACTTTGTAACAGTACGTCCCTTGGTCCGTCATGAATGATGTGTACTCCTTGTCGTCGAGGCTCATCCTTATTTGGTTGTAACCCGAGTACGCGTCTCTGAAGTTTAGAAACTCATGTTCGAACGTCAAGTCTACAAGTGAATCGATCCTTGGAAGCAAAAGCTGTCCTTTAGGTATGCTTTATTAACGTCTGTAAAATCCACACACATCCTTCACTTCCCATTATTTTTCTTGACCATCACGACGTTGGATAGCAAATCTGGATATTGCATCTCCCGTATGAATTCGGTATCTAGGAGTTTCTTTACTTCTTTCCGGACAGCCACCAACTTTTTCACGAAATAATTTCTTCTCTTTTACTAAACAGGTTTATGACTGAGATCTAGACCCAACTTATGGACCATTACTCCATGCGTCATCCCGGGCATGTCGTTCAGTGTCCAGGCAAAGACATCCAAATTTTTTTGTAAGAAACTGATGAGCTGATCCCGAAAAGGTTGAGGTAGTGAACTTTCTATCTGGACGGTCTTTTCAGGATCTCTAGGATCCAAAGGAATTTGGTCGATTGTGTCTCCAAACTCGACCTGCTGCAACATCATTTCGTCGCAGAAGTCCAGGTCTTCAATGGGCTGAGGAAGAGGTGTCTTCGTGACTTGAGACAGATAGCATGTCCATCTGACAGTTTGATCTTCGAGAACTTTCCCAGTCTCGTACGGTGTGAGGAACTTCATTTTCAAATACGGGATTGAACTTACGGCTCTGTAGGAAGTCAAGCAAGGGCATCTAAAGATAGCGTTATAGACCAACGGGAGGTCCACTACCAAGAAGGAAACAGTCTTGGTTGCTATCCTCGGGTAGGTCCCTAACGTGACCTTAAGTTGGATAACTCCATGTAATAGTATTAGCTCATTGTCCTGTCCGTAAATGGGTCCTTCGGTAGCCGTCATCTAGCTTCTCTTGAGTTCTAATTTAAAAAAGATATCAAAGTAAAACAAATTTCTGAAACTTTCATTATCAATGAACACTCATTTCATCTGGTCGTCTAATATTCTGTCAGAAACGAGTGTGGTTACAACCAGAGGGTCAGAATGGGGGATGTTACATGGGCCATATCTTCGTTACTAAAACTAATGATCTCATCCCTAGATTCTACCTAGGCTTCTTCTTCATGCCGCTGGGTCCTCCTGGGTGCCTCTTCCGGCTGGGCGAGTCGATATCATCTTGACGACTCCCGCAGCCACTTGATTCCTCGGATGGTAAGCCTCACCATCTTCTGTTATTCTGGAAGCTTGTTCTGGTCTTTGTAGAAAATGGTTGAGGTGATCTCTCTTAATGAGCTCTTCTATCTCCTTTTGCACCATTCTACAATCCTCAGTATTGTGTCTTCCACAGCAATGGTAGTGGCAGTATTTGGATTGGTCACTATCTTTGGGATTTTTCAGCGCTTTGGGTAACTTCAAGAATTTTTAATCCCGAATCTGTATCAGAATATTGGTACGCGAGTCATTCAAGAAAGTCAAGTTTAAGGGCCTATACTCCCTATGAACGGCCTGCTCAGACCTCTGCTACTTCTTGGGTATCTGAGAGCCTTGTCGGTCTTTGTATTTTCTTTTCACCTCTACTATCTCCGGGGGGAGCTTTCCATCTGGACGAGCCGCTTCGCGTCGTTGGCTTCTTCAGCCACTATGTATGCTCATGCCACGGCCTCAACCTCTATGAAAGTCTAGGGCCATTTGTGAATGAGGTACTTGAAAAAAGCTCCTTCTTCCAGTGCAGATAGGAAGGCATTTAGTTTCACCCCGTCCGCCAACTTCGGGATCTATCAGGCCTCTATAATGAATCGAGCCAGAAACCCTCTTAAGCTTTCCTTGGCCCCTTGCTTCACATGGGTAAGGTGCCGTGACTACTTCTCAATCCTCTTGTTGGAGGCAAATTGCAAGAGAAAGTTGCCTGCCAACTCGCTAAATGATCGAATGGAATTTGCAGGTAGCCCGTAGAACCATATCCCCGCATCTCCTTTCAGTGTCAACGGAAAGTAATGACACATCACCATCTCATCTAAACCTTAAAGGTTCAAATGTTCGCAAAAGTGGTCAAGATAATCCATTGGATCAGCGCTTCAGTCATACACGTCGAGGTTTGACATCTTAAACTTTGGGAGGGAGTTGCCTCGTCCGGATCTCCATTGTAAATGGAGATTGACGCAAGTCCGCAACTCCTCCTTCATTATCTTGGTCAAAGATTCGCTGAAAGACCTTCTCCAACTTCTCCTCCACATGGGGTAGAGCCGTCGTTTTTCTCTCATTAAGGTAGTTCCTCAACTCGTAGGGGTCTTGGGCAGCCTGCAGCTCTGGTAGGCTTCTACAGCCAGGAGGAATCTCGTTACGAGGAGGCACCTCCTGCATGGGGTGTTTCTGTAAAGAGCGAGGATTTCTCCTCTCTGGGCTCTCCTCCTGAACCCGAGGACCCAATGGACCTTCAAGTCACTATGGGACTTTGCTACTCGAGGCAACTTGCATCCTCGGGTCCTCACGTTGGCTTTCTTACTTCGTGGGGTGCTTTTTCCCCTTACCCTTTTTTTGAGACGTCGCAGTTTAGGAAGCCTTGGATGGTGCCCCCTTTTTCCACTAGTCTATTTTTAAACAAATCATTTGGACAGCTTTGGTTACGTCGTCCATTCTCACTGCCAGTGCTCGGATATAGGGGTCAGGATGTTCTTCTATCCTGACGCCTGCAACAAGACCATTGCCACAGGAAACAGCCTCTCTCACTGGGGCACTAGTTTGTCCGCTTGTGTTCACCATTCTTTCAATTTTTAGTTTCTCAGAAGATGTGTTAACTTGATTTTTCGTTGGTTCCCACAAACGACACCAAATATTGCGTCTTAGATCCTGGTTTCAATATAGATGAGGACCCGAAAACAGAGCAACACCAATATAGAGTATGAGTGGAAGGGAGAGAGAGAGACAGCAACACATGGAGTTTTACGTGGAAAGCCATCTTTAAAATGAGAAAAAAAAAACTACAGAACTTTGAGTCTGAGAATAATTTTACTATTTAAGTATTTGAGTACAATCAGTGAAGAACAAAGTATACAGTGAATCCCAAAAATTACTCTTACAAAACACAAGTGTTTTCTCAATTAAAAGTGTAAGTGGCCTGCTTTTTCTCTCTCTATGGGAGTAAAATGCAAGTGAAGTAAATTTCGGGCCCCTTATTTGGTGCACAATGAAGGCGTATATAGTGGTGGTATCCTCCTGCATTGAGCGGCCATGTGGAGGTGGCATATGCAGAGAAACCTGCCACCCACTCTGCAAATCCCTTTTATCATGTCAGAAAGATTGCATGCATATGGGCTGGCTCACTGAGACGTTACTTCAACAGTGATCACACCTGTTTTGTAAACTATCATTCCCTTTGAAGATTGCGTATTGTAGAGATCGCGCATGCCTTTGTAAAAATCAACAATTTAAGCTGATGTTCTCAATCGTCCTGAGCTTCCCTTCTGTGCTTGTGCTATTGGAGGCTTATCAGAGTCCGCGTCCTTGGTGAACACTTTGGGCTCCCTCAGGTCCACGGGCTTTTAACACCAAGTGTCCTTGTCTTCATCAAGGTCTTTAGTGTCTATCACGTCTACAGACGTTTGGTAACAAACGTCCTCGGACTTCAACTGAGGACTTGCGTAGCAGTAAGTCTTCGGGCTCTTAGAGTCATATTCTTTGTGCCATGTCCTTGGGGTTTTACTAGAGTCCTTGGTCTCTTACGGAGTCCTGGAGTCTCTTACAGAGTCCTCAAGCTTCTTACGGAGTCGTCAAGCCTCTTACGGAGTCCTCGAACCTCTTACGGAGCCCTCGAACTTCAAAAGCTAAGCTAACCTTTCGAACCAATTCAGCTCTTTGGGCTTCTTAGATCGTGGATCTAAATCCTTGGGCCCCTTGTGCTAATTTAGCCCCTTGGGCCAAATCAGCCATGTGGGCCTTTTGGGACACGGACCCAATTCGTAGAAACGGGTTCCTTAATTGGGCCCTAGATATCTACTACCCATCAGCATTAATTTGAGTGTTTTGGACTGCTAAAGGAAAAGGGCAAATTCAATCTAATTCATGTCAGTAATATCCTCCCTTCAGGCTCATAAATCTTACAAATGGCGTTAGTTACCCATTTTAGTAAGGCAGCAAATCATAGAATAGATGATGAATCAGACTTCTGCGTCCCCATTATTTGCTCAGGGTAAATAATTAACCAAAGCATGCGAGTTTGACTTAAACTTGACCACAGCTCATCTTAATCCGTTCGTGAATATGCAGATGATTTATTGCTAATTTTAAATGGAAGTGGTCCTTTTATTTGAGATTTCTGATATAATATTGAGCTTGTTAAATATAAAGTTTGAGATTTTCATTTTGTGGGGGTAAGGAATATAGGAACAGGTGGATTTGCCGTTACAACTGCAGGTAATTACACGTTGAGTTAGGAGTCTCCACAATCCAAAAGGTGTTGTGTCATTCGCGTGCAACTCAATTGGTGTTGCAGCTCATTGACACCTCAATTACAGAATCTTGTCTTGTGGCTGGTTCACTCCAATCTGAGTTTCATGTCACTGTTTACTTTAATGTGACCGACGGAAAGTATTCGATTATACTTCAATTGGAGCAAAGAAATTAGCCTTGATGTGCTGTAAAAATCAGATTGGGTCAGAACCAATCTGTTAAACATGGGCGGTCGAGTTGTCAAGGGCGTTGAGGTGCCAAGTGTTGGGAGTGTTCTATTTCCAGTGCAAGATTGAATAGAAGGTTGAGGTGCAATGTATGACCAAGTGGAGTTAAGACACAGTTTTCTTACAAATAACATAAAAGTAATTAATGAAATTTTAGAAAAAAATGTAATCTCTTGCGTCCATCATTTTTTTCGTTTGGAAAAGATTGTTGTGAGCGCTGATTTTTCCTCAAACATGTGTTACAGTGTATCTAATTACCATACATATTTGCTCCATATGAATAAATAAAGGATTACAATTTTGAGCGTGCTCAACCCTGTAGGACTTAAGTATCAATAGTGCATATATTTACAATAGAAAGAAAGACACACACAAAATAACTCTATAAACATTGAGTGAAAGTGTTACGAACTCATCGATACACCCTCGAAAACTCACTCACCAAATGTACGGGGCTCATTAATTCACCATTAGCAACTGTGGTACCTCCTCTCCCGACCACCGTTAGACACAAAAGTTCATGGACCATTCATCCGCCTCCTAAATTTAGATATTATATTCAGTTATTTTTATTAGACCCCTCTACCCCTACATATATGTTATTTTCTTTTATTTCACTTTTGTTACTGCACGTGGACAGTCTTATATTTCTATCAGCTTGCACACATGGCACTCAATTGGTTGATTACTGTGCTGGGCCTTAGGTGTATATATTACTACTGTTCGTCATTCCAAAGGCCGGCAATATACGGATCTTTTCCTGATTTCATTTCCCTCTCTGTCACTCTCTCCCAGCCCCTCTCTCTCGCTCTAGACCCCTCTCTCTCTCTCTCCCTCTCTTTTCCCTCTTCCTCTCTATTTTCTCTGCCAGGACCCCCCTTTCCTCTGTAATCTCAACGTCTCACCTTCAATTTATAGGGTACGGCCATAGAGCACGTATCAGAAAGAATATGAGTTTCATTTTACTTGTGCAGGTTACTGTATTTCACTATTTCCAGCAGCAGAAAATATGTATCCACTACAGTTGTAATGGAATATGCATGAATTTTTCAATTCCATTTTTAAGGAATTTTTATATAAAATTCTCAATTGTTATATTTGTCTCTGTTGCGTTCCGGTTTTCGGGGTCCGGAGCAACATAAGAATTTGGAGTTTGGAGTTAGAGAGAGAGAGAGATGAGACCAGATTTTTAC
>JAODPA010147225.1:0-15308 GCA_025585075.1 Nepenthes mirabilis
ATTATTTAACTTTATATAAATATTTTTTTTACCATTTATAGGAACATTTATTTTAGACAAATTTGTCATGAATATTCTTACAAATTCAATGCAATTTTATTCAGTGCTTATGAAATTGTGTCAATTTTACAAATTTAAAGGGGTTGCTGGTGTGAACAGTGGAGGAAAGAGGAAAATGTTAATGCAAGCATCTTTATCATGTAGCGGACTTTAACTGGTTAAGGCTTAATTAGTGTATGACATCATTTTTATTTCAAACCACTTGGAACCAAAACAACGCCAATTTAAATGGAAATTTTCAATTGGTAAAATTGATCCAATTTTGTGAAAAACATTTTCAGTAATTTTATAAACTTGTTGAAAATGAATAATGTCATTTTACTTTTCAAAAGAATCAATGACCTTTTTTACCTTACATCTTTTAATTCCACTAACTGCGATGACCTAACTCATCAGTGGCCAACCTCAATTTCAAATAGCTTAGCTACCCAAACACGACTTTTGTCTTTGGTAAATCAGTTACTTTGCTTGGAATTTGAGATTTGAGGACAGTATTTTTGATTTGGTATTCAAGAAACTCATATATTAATCTTTATTTTTTTGCTACTTTACTACTTTGTTTTGACAAGTACTATTCTTCCAGGTGTGCAATAACGGTTCTTCCCATCTGCGGGGTAATGTGTATGTGCATTATAAGTCTTTAGAGTCCGCTGTACTAGCTTGTCAATCAATCAATGGTCGATATTTTGCTGGGAAGCAGGTATCACAGTTTTTCCATTGAAGTAAATGTACAAAATTGGTCATATTTTTCTTTTGATTTGCTTGAGCATTTGGACCTGACAGGATGGTTCAGTTCTTGTCTTGTTCCTGTTTTCCATATGTGGGTTCGCCAAGCCACTAAATTAGATAGTTGGCTTTATATACTGACACCTGATTATGATATGGGTAACTGGGTTACATGGTTATTAATGATTTCATCAACAAAAGTTGTTACACATGGACTCATGATGTTGATATTGACCATTGTATCAAAGTTTGTGGGTTGCATGTGTAATGATATATACAAATCTTGGTTAACATAAAACACCATATTGAGAAAATTGGTATGTGTAAACGTGAAAGAACTGGTGGTGCAAAAGGAAAGACTATTGTGGCTGACTGTAGATACATGCCTTGTGTCACGAAATAACTTCTACAAAGTGGAAATTGCCCTAAGTCAATATTAGCTTTTCTTAACTCATGGATCCAGAAGGTCCCATCTCTAATATTTAACCACACGAGTTAACCAATCGAACACTTGCCAATGAGTCCATTGTTTGCTTTAACTCCAAGGTTCCTGCACCCCTTAGTAATTAGCAACACAATGATTGCTTCCTTGCATCCAGCTTTCCACTGAGCTAATGCCCGCCCTATCCATAGATTATTTTACTTTGGTTCTTGCACATGTAAAGTCATTATTTGGCAACTTGGCACACGAGAAACTCTTGCTCCGAGCATCATCGAAGACTCACTATCCCACTAGTTTACACCACTCACTCCCTTGACACACCGTCCTTGACACGCTGACTCTCTAGCCCGTGGTTCAATATTAGTCCTGACACACATGAAGGCAACCCACTCCATAATTCATTTAGATCGCTCGAACATGATAGCATATGCTAACACTTGCGTCTCAACAAGTAACTTACTGACAACTATGATCTTGATCCCACGTAACGTGTAGATGATTGGCCCATTCCTCTTGCATCATCGGTGTCCAGTCAACTTGAGGCACCCAGCCTGTGTCTCTTCTTAGAAGGCAATCACCTCAAGTTTTACATATTGTATCCCAACATACGGAGAGGATAGACCTCTAGTCCCACTACTATCAGCATTACCAAGCCCTTCATCTCTTATTGGATAGTTTCCACTTGGCACCGGCCGCGTGGAGGCCCTAGGTTCTCCTGGTAACATGCTCAGCATCTGCCCCTGTCACATGGTAGCTCACTTAGTTGATATCTATTGTCCGATGTACTATAACAACCTTGAGGATGGTGGGGAGCTGAACACTGTGCTGCCCTATCGAGGATTCTAGGCATATATGGATTTCTAGGAGTAGACAATGAAATCCCTAGACTATCATGATGGCATATCTGTAAGAACTGATCAAGCAACTGGAACCAACTTCGTTGCTATTCCATGTTCCTCCTAGTGCCTGCTTGAGTCCTTTTGATGCTTGCGAAAATGTCATTGACTCAGAAGAACTCATTGATCCTACATTAGCGTAGGATGGGACAATGTTGTCAACTATTGATAGTGTTGACGACTATGTTGGCAGCCCAAAACATATTCACCCATGTCACTACATTAGAAGTGTTGGTTATAGCTATATCAATTTTGGCTAATACATATTGCTATAAAAAATCACAGACTTATAATTTTTTGCTGTTATGACCAAATAAAAAGTACATTATATGCTGAAATTTTACTCTTTTTAATTAAATATTTAAATATTTGAAAAGTCAAGTCAATTTAATNTGCTGAAGCCCTATATTTGTCCACCGGAAGTATGAAACAAATCACCACAAACGATCTTTTGATTCATCGGCGATGACGGTGGCGGTGGCCGGAGAAGGACAATCGGAGAGTTGCATGGAAAGCATGGAGAGAGAGGAGAAGAGTGAGCTCAGCAGCAACACGACGACGGCGATGAATAGGAAAGACAAGAGGAAGGCGTTGAAGAAGATGAAGAGGAAACAGACTAGGAGACAGAATGCGATGAGAGTAATAGAAGAGGAAGATGCTAGATTGAACGATCCCGAAGAGCTGAGGAGGCTAATGCAGCTGGAGCAGGAGGACGCTGAGAGAATGGAGAGAGATAGGAAGGAGTTTGAGGAGAGAGAGAGGGAATTTCTTGAAGCTCTGTTGCAGAGGAATAGGGAAGAGGAAGAGCAGCGAAAGCTTCTGGAACGAAATCAGCGAAAACAGGTTCTTATTATGTTGTTTCACCTATTGTTAGGAATTACTTGTTCGTGTTTAAAGATGCGACTATGGAGTCTGTTTTCATTAATTTAACACGCTTTTTGGAGGTGTTTTTGTGGCTATATGCGTTAATTTCATGCAGAGGAGCCGATTGGGCAGCGTTAAGTTGAGAGATGGTGACTTTCATAGATTCCTTGTATTAGTTCATATAGAATTCCTTCTCGGTGTCCAAATCAAGGATGAAACGAATTTTTGCTGCTGCTGTTGTTGTTTAGCCATGAATAGAAAAGTAATTCGGTCTGTTATCTTTTTCCCCTTTTTCTACCGGGGAAGTAAATCTGATATACTTTCCTCTGTTATGGGTGGATAAGTAGGGTAGTAAGTTGCGTTCTTGATCGACATTAATTGACTCTTTCGCTTTAGCTGAATTACTCACCAAATTATTGTGTATTTATGACTTCTCTCTGCATTTCATCTATCAAGTCATGCAGTTTTCATCTATTTTCTGTAATACAATCAAATTAGTGGATCTTACGTGTTTAAATCATTTCCCCCCGAACATTTTCGCAAACTCGTTGAAGATTTATGTGAATGAAGTTTTTGGAGGGAAAATCTCAGAAGTTGCATACGAAGCAAGGTATTCAAGTTAAATGTAGGTGGCTTAGCAAAAGTTGATCCCTGAATTGCCAGTAAAATTTGAAGTCAAAATACTAATACTAAAAAAAGACAGGTAGGGAAGGAATCGAGTACATTTACATTGAATCGCTGTAGCATTTCTCCAGAATTCAATATTTTGAAAAGATAATGTCCTGATTAGTTTGGAACATTGTTTTCTTCTCTAGTTTTTTTCTTTTCTACTTTTATATTTTTGGCAATTTTACTGAAAAAAAATGTTTTTTTTTTATTTCTATTTTAAATGTCAATCTCCATTGGTTAATGCCTATTCATAGTAGTTAGCCATGTGTCAATCAATCAACATAACTAGGACTCTTAACCACAAACCATTTATTTTGAGTTGGGTTTGAATTTGTCTGTGAAACTTGTTTGACCTTTGCTTAAGAAGTTTAGCTAAGCCTAATTTATGGGTTTGTTTGGGTGAGGAGCAATTTCTAAACAACAAATTACTTTGCATATTGCTTTCCAATAAACAAATTTTGTTGAACTTGTAAAACTTGGTTTGTTTGAGTTTTAACTCATGAAGTTAATGAGTTGAGATATAGTAGTTAGTTTTTAATTAATCAACAACGGTTCTTAGTGACACACTTAACTTTTAACAATGACAATCTTTTAAATCAACAATGCAATTAGTTCAATGTTATTATGAGCTGATTATGTACAAATGATAAATTTTATAAAGTTATTGAAAACCTTAAACAATAATCTAAATGTTATTAAGACAACTACACTTTTGGCTCCACGTATCAATTAACATCATCTAATTTTCTAATGTGTAGAAAATGACCTTATAAAGGTTAAAAACTCTTAATAAAATCAAATTCACTTAGTATAAATATAATGTTGTTTGTATTTTTCATTAGATTTACCTATGAATTTCATGGTAGTTTTTAATCTTGTAAATGATATTTTTTCACATTGGTGAATAGGGTTATATCTCTTCATATAAGGACTCATCTGTTCATTTGAGGACCCATATTGTGGTGGTCCTATCAACATTTAGGCTCCCGATTAATGTTTTATGAATTTGTCATTTGTTCATCTAATATAAGTAGTGTGTTTAGTAGTCATTCTAAGATTGCTAAATTGAGCATTGTGGTGCATATTCCTAGCTCGTCAATTTAACAATCTTAGTATTAGGTTTGAGCTTGACTCATCAACTTCATGAGTCAATCATGAACAAACTGAGCTCAAACTTATAACCGAGCTACCATAAATCAAGTCCAAGTAGTTGGTTTTTTAATGATAAATATGAAGTAATGGCTTGTTTAAAAATTGCTCTCATGTAAACAACTTCATCAAATAGTCTTGAATCAAACTTCTTGAGTCAATTTGAAACAAAATTCAACCAGCAATTTCATACCCAGCTGCGAAATAATGTGGTTCGATTAACTATCCTAATTGCATGTTGGTTAATCAATGGTTACTAACATTTTTTAATGGACATTGACTTGTGGAAATTGGCATATTAGATGCAAATGAATATGCTTTTAGAAGAAATTGTGGAAAAAGAAAGGAAAAATTGGAAATCAAAAACATAAAATAGTTTTCCAAAATGATCATGTTGCATGTTTTTTAAGTATTCCAAAATTCAATACGAAATTGGAAATTTGAAAACAAAAATATTTGAATAGATTTTCCAGTTTCCTAGAAAAGTTTTCTAGGCAGTAGCCCTAGTATTTCACAACTCAGCAAGGCCTTGTGATTTATATTTTTCATTTTTTAAAAAGTTTTTTCTAATTCAATTTTATATTGGGGGCACTTATGCTGATATGACCCATTTGTGGGCCTTGTACCAATTTACGGTGCCTCATGAGTCACTCGCTTGGAAGCATTCCTTTCCAATGAAAAGGCAGAATATATAAATTTTAGGTAGATTAATTTTACAACTCAAATAAAAAATTTTAAAATCAAACCAAACTTGAAAATTTAAAATTGAGAACAGAAGTATTATGTTGCCAAAAAATTCTAATTTGTAGAAATTAATTTAAAATTATTCTCTACTAGGGCCTTTCCCCGTCCTAACTTTAGCTTGAGAAAAGGTAATATTTTTGAATACCATACATTCAAATTCTATGGTGCTTATTTGTCAATATGTTGTTGTATAGGTTTTGTAATACAAATAGATACAATGGACACAATTTTACTTCAAAATATCTTAAGAATATTTAAATGATGTCCCACTATCATTTTTTAAAAATTAATCAAGTTTGAAATACCATTTATATGAATGAATTATAGTCAGATCACAGTTTGCCCGTGCAACACATCTTAAGTTAAATGTCACCTCAAAAGGAAGTGTTGGAGGAGTTGATGCATCAAAAGCCTCGTGGAAGGCTTTGGCATAAATAATACTCAGGCAAACTCATGTGTGATGGGGACCAATTCACACTCAATGATCATATTCATATAGTTTAACTAAATCTCTTCAAATATTGATCTTTGGCAAGTATACTCTTCATCATTCTACTATTAACATCTCTATGATGGGATAATGTGGTGTACAATCATTGAAGTTGTGATCGAATTGTCTGTTCTAGATTTTTAGAGTCACCAATTTAATTAGACTGAATATGTTGTCAAGAAGTCATGAGTTATTTTATTGTCTTAAATGTATGTTTAGGCAGATTTTGGTCATTCATGTTGATCTCTAAGGGAACTAAAGTACTTCCAGATTCTATTTCATTTGTTTTTGCTAGCTTAAAGAACTTATTTTCATTTCTTTTTACAAAATCCTTGGTTTTCATGGGGCTTAGGTAGATGCTCTTGGGTCCATAATTGTTTTAGAAGTTGTAATTTTCCTAATTGATTGTAGGTTGAAAATGAGAATCCAGAGGAGATGAATGAAGACGATGACTGGGAATACATAGAAGAAGGACCTGCAGAAATAATATGGCAGGGGAATGAGATTATTGTTAGGAAGAAAAAAGTCAGAGTTCTGAAGAAGGATGTGGACAAGCAGACTGAAAGAGAGGTACTCAATAGTTCCTTGTTTTAGATGGAGTTGTACATCTAGTAGTATGAGTGTACGCCCCTTGGTTGTGGAATAATTACCAATGCTGAATACGATCAACTTTCCAGGATATAGATAGACCAACTTCAAATCCTCTTGCACCACAATCTGAAGCTTTTGAAGATTACAAAAGTGCACAAGAGCTTTTAGAGAGTGTTGCCCAGCAAGTGCCAAATTTTGGAACTGAGCAGGTTTCAACTCTTTCTACCATGTTTCTCTTCTATGTTTATATTTGTAATGTCATCATATGTTGCTGTCTCAAAGTGGTGGTGCTTTCTGTAATACTTGTTCACATTGACCATGGTGACTTATTTGCTTGTTGCTTGTGGCAGGATAAAGCTCATTGTCCATTCCATCTTAAAACTGGAGCTTGTCGATTTGGTGCACGTTGTAGCAGGGTTCATTTCTACCCAGATAAATCTTGTACATTGCTTATGAAGAATATGTACGGTGGTTCTGGTCTAGCTTGGGATCAGGATGAGGGCCTTGAGGTCTGTAATTGAAGTTTTTGTATCCTGATGTTATGATCTTATATTTCTTTTTAGTAGTTCTATGAAATTATTTTCTGTGCATGTTATTTATATGGTATTAGACCTCATCCTCCCAGATCCTAGAACTTGAATGTTGGCATTGTGAAGTCACATTCTAGGGGCTCATCATAGTTGATGTTTATGCATGAATTTCTCTGATACTTTCCTTACCCTGTGTTCTGTTTTACTGCCATTATGCTTGACTATCATGCAATGTTTGTAAGTGAATGGGCTACATAGTGAACTAATAAATATTGACCATTTTGGAACACAGTACTAAATCTAGATGAACATACATGATCAGAATGGAGTAGAAATGCCTTTTCTGTTTCCATCTATTTATGATAAATGGTTTGGCAGAGAATTTAGTAGTCATTTGCTATTGTATTATTTGTAAATAAATGTCATAGACTTATCGTATTGTGTTAACAAAACATTCAATATGGAAAGCATTTTAGGATGCTACAACTGCTACCCTTTTTGTCTTTGCATGTTTTCTTGCATAATAATTGAGCTGCTTATAAACTTGAAGGTTTGAGTTCCATAGGACCAATAGCGACCTTTACTAGAGATGACCAAGTTGTATTTTGGCAATAAACATTGAGAGAAATTCACACCGCTTAGGGAAAGATAATAGATGTGCCAAACCTTCCACCAATTTTTTCTTTCATAAATTTAGTTGGAAATGGGAAATAAAATATGGACCTTTTCAGGTTTTGGAAAAAATGTGTTAGTTATTGTTTATTGTTGCTTGAATTTGATTTCACACTTTGGGATTTTCTGTATGTCTTTTTGTCCAACAAGGCATGCTATTTCATGTGTAATATATAGAATGTAAAGAACATTATTGTGCTAGTATGTGTCATATTCCTGTTGGCCGTAACTTTTTCTGAGCTGGTTGCAATTTTTCTCAATTAGCTAGTCGTGAACTTATAACAATATGTTTCTCTGCAGCAATTTCTCTGTCATTTTGCCTCTTTTTATTTGATTTATAGAATGGAATGAAGTGGGAATATATTTATCAGTTTGTCTTTTACAAATTGCTATTGCTGTTCTTTGACTTTGCTCATCCAGAGATCCATCTCAAGCTTCAGTCTATGGAGGTGTATCGTTGGATCTGTGTTGGAGATTATGGACACATAGCTTGTATCCTGCTTTGTGCTTTTGCATGGTCATCCTGGAATGCTATTATTTCAGCGTCATGGAAACATGTTATCATTCACTCTGTTTCTAATTCAAACAAATATAAAGAGCTGTTTGACTTGAGCTTGCGAGCCTATTTTTCCCTTTGGTTTGATTGTTATTTATTTTCATGAATATTTATTCCTTGACAGTAACTAGTACAACCAATAAAATTTGGAAGATACAGCTAAGGATTTAGTTCATTGCAATGGTTGGGGAAGAATATAGTCTCTTTTGCAATTCAATGGGGACTTTAGTTTCTGTATTGCATTTGCACCTAACCCTTGGTTTGGTAAAGTTTTTGGTGGTTGGCTCTTGTTGGCCAATGAAATGGGTCGCTGGGTATGACAAGGTATTTATGGTATTATTTTATTGTATGAAAGGACAAAATGACAAAGGACAGTTTGGTAATTTAGCATAGAGGACAAAAGTAGAAAATAAAAATTAAAAAAAATTCCAAAACACATGAAATGAATCAAACTAAATGACTCACAACAAGGCCTAAATTTTCATTTGCATATTAGCTTTTGTGAGATGTTCAAGTGGCGCAGTGCTTGTTTATAAGTACAACATATTGTGTTTCTAATAATCACCCGGATATCTATTTAAAATATTAATTTTTAAAATAGTCTCCTGGATGCTTATTATGTAGTGCAACATGACTAAAAGAAAATATGAAAGAGAAAAAGCTGTGAAGACTCCGAACAACATTTGATGGTGGCAGTGCCTATGGAGAAACCACCTAAAAGCCAGGTTGTTGCTTAAATGTATGTTCAAATACATCCATGAAAGGGGCAGAGAAGGGGGATTGGATGGTTTAGAGAAACTAATGGTCATGTGAAATCCAAAGAAAGTGATATATGAATTGCAGGCATGTAAGTGAAGAGTGTGATAAATTAATGTTCCATATTTGCTAAATTAGAATAAGGAATTTTTTGTATGGTGGAATGGCTGTTCCATTGAAATGACTTGTTTGGTGTTTGAATTTCTGAACAACTCAACGTAATGGATTTCTTCTAGACTTTTCACATCATCCATCCTCCTCTTCTATTTGGAGTTTCTGGAGAGGACATGTTCATCGTACAGATACTCATTGGCATATAATTCATTTGTCTAACTTAATTAGAGTGGCGGGTAAAACTGACTTGGAGACTTTGGCAGTCAAAAGGCCAACAGGCATTACCTAAATTTTTATTACAAATTCGAACAATTTTTTTCCTGTCTTTTGCAATCAAATTTGACCTAACGTATTATGGTGCTTTGTATCCTTGACTTTTAATACATTGAAAATTTGTGGTTAAAATGGTATGCTGGCTGGATACCTACTTTTGGTAATTGATCTTTAAGTTTAGGTCCTTCCAACCTTTCAGTTATACAAAATTGGACTGGGTGCTTGTAGTTTTAGTTGCTAAGCTGTCACCAATTGGTCTTTAGGGTTTTCTTCTAGAAGTTGGGCAACCATGGTTGAATAATATGCAGGCAATTGTGTTGGTTGGGGGTTGTCTGTCACAATGCCCCAGGTGCCGCTCTTAAAAAAAAAGGAAATCTTCAGGTTAAGTGTGTGATATAAACACACCATGTCCAAGCAAAACTTACAAGATGTCTACAAACTAAAAATGATTTGTAGGGACTGACCTGTCTCCAATTAAGAAGTCCAAATGAGGTACAAACTTTGCTGTCCACTGCATTAAAAAAACTCCCTATTTCACTCCTTCCAGACCATCCCCCAAAGAACCCTAGGAATTATCCTCCAATGATCCAATATCCTTATCTTTTTGTCTCATCTTCCAAGCAAACAACACTTGTTTCTTGTAGACTGCTGCATTTACTTTTAGCCTGGAATAGGAGATAATTTCCATAGCTATGGGGTTCACTGATACTGGTTTAGCAAATGGTTAGCATGTTGCTCTTTTTCACCAAAAAAAATTTGCTTCTGGAAGATGAAATCCCTTTTTCATCATAAACCTTTCGAAGGGATCTTCCTTTTTCCTTCAGTTTAGAGAACTTCAAGTTATTGAAAACTGAAAATATTCCTTACACCTATACATTTCTTCTCTGCGGTCCTTCAGCTTGCCATGAAAACTTTTAGTACAAGTTTCTTGATGTTTTCAATGGAGTATGCCCCAGAAAAGGATACTCCGAAAACAGTGCAAAGAATACGAAAAGGTTATGCAAGATTTTCCTCTTCATGCAGATGCCTCCAAATTCAATGTTAAACACACGAATCATCCTGCTTATTGGACTATATTTCAGATGAAGGAACATTTTCTTCCAACTCAAAAATGAAAGAATGATATATTTCTTCCAAGTGGAACTAGGGAAGCAGGAAGTTGTCAGGTTCCTTTTCAATCATTGAAGCAACCCTAAAATTTGTGGGATAAACACTAAGCATTTTTCATTAGAGGATCCATTGAAACATTGAAGGATAGTGGTTAAAATTCTCGGTTTTGTCTTTCCGCTGGGGTGGGGATGTCAGGAGCATGAGGCTATGAAGCATTTTTCCGTCACTAAAAATAACAGGTCATATGAATTGAAGGATTCAATGGTCAAAGCTGCAAAAGGTGGCGAGGAGAAGAGAGAATTGAAGAGCTTCAATGGAATATGAATTATGATAGAGATATGGGAAGGAGTTGATGCTTGATTCTGTTTGTTGGTTGGACATTACTGTTTGTAGTTCATAGGTCTATTTGACTTCTTTTGTTGTTCTCTTGTGGTTATTGTGGCCTGCTAAAATGGTTGGCTGTATGTTTTGGTTTATTTGAGGTTGCATGACAGGTGAAAGTGTACTTTTTGTGATTGGATGGAACCTCCACAGTGTCATCTTGTAAGTAATAAATACTCTTTGTGCCAATCCAAATAGAATCGTGGAATAAATGGACTATTGCAGTTTTTGCAGTATAACTTGCATATCCCAATTACAGGCAATTATATGAGGCTGATCTGGACTAAGCATGCAATTGAAATTTCCAGTGAAATTGAAATTGTTGTGAACAATCTCCTAAAACTGATTGTGGCAGTCAAGGTTGAAATCTCATTTTGTTATGATGTCAAGACACCATGCTTTCTTGTGGGCGTATCTTTTATCCTGCTTGATGCATAGATATGTTTTGCCTTGTCAGGGTGTGAATGTCTTTTTTCCATTACTCAGGCGCTGTTAATGTCTTCCATTGTGTTGAAATATTGCACTTGATGTGCATGTTCTTTCGTTCCTGTAAAAAGTTAATTGTTTCTGTCACGAGTGATTGTTGGACTATTCTTCTTTGACTCAGTATACAGATGAGGAGATCAAATGCTGCTTTGAGGACTTCTATGAGGATGTACATACGGAATTCTTGAAGTTTGGTGAAATTGTGAACTTTAAGGTGGCTTATTTCTATTCTTGTTCTTACTTAAGGCTTTATGCTTTTGGAGTTTAGTGGCCTTAAGCATGTGGTTAACAGAACTCGTTTTATTTTCACCATGTGGATTTATTCAACTTCTTTCCTTCTCTTTTTCATTAAGTAGTGAATAAAGAGGTTGCACTGGGTCATCCTTTATTGAATAAAAAAACTTGCACTTGAATGCTCACATGTACTGTGAAATGTGTTTCTCAAGTCTTGCACGGGAAAAATTTTTTCCCTTGTAACATTATGTACATGCTTTGGATATGTTAATTCTGTGTTTCTTTATGCATGCATGTTTTCTGATAATTCTTTTGGGCTTGGTCTCCATCTGCCACTGTGTTTCCATAATTTATGGGTAAACCGTGTGAATATGGTTTGTCAACAATTTTAAGTGGATGTTTGGTTCAGTGGTGGGGTGCTGCAATAAATGGTCACAATGCTTGAACCAATGGCGTCCATGGTGATTGGTGATATTAGGTACCATAATGAGAGGGACAAATAGGGGGACTGTGTTTTGTTGGACTTGAGGTGGACAGAGAAAATAGAAACATATTGAAAGAGAAGAACAATGTGGGTGGAGGGGGGTTTCTCATTTATGTTGGGGAGGGAGTGTAGAAGAGGGGGAAAGAAAGTGAGGGTTGGAGAGAAATGGTAGGTCTAGTTCCAATTCACACAGGTTTCTTGCTAGCCTTTCCCTCCCTGCCAAAGTTTGCCGTTGTCCAATACAAATTAGAAAAAAAGGTTTTTTTTCTTCCTAATTTTTTTAAATATATATTTGGTGCATATTATTTTCTTTCTTGCTTGATCAGATGCCAATTCTCTCTTTGTGCTGACATTGTTGATAATATAATTGGTTTGGTAAAATCCTTTATTTATGATATATTGCTTCTTTATCTGGGCACATATATATTGATTGTGTATGCATCTTCTCACTTGTCAACTAAATGAACTGAAATTCTTCCGAGTTCTGATGAACTCACTTTTATTGCATCAAATTGGTTAAGCTGGAAATGAGATAGTTATGAAATGAGTTTCGTTCTTGAATAGATGAACAACTTATGCAGTTTTTGTTCCCATATCAATTTTTCTTGACCTTTTCGTTTAGATGCTCAATGCTTTTGTTTAGACTATTTGTTAACCAATTGCCATGCTTGTATTCTCTAATGCAACTTCTTTATTTATACTTTGTTTTATTTTGTAGCTTCAGTTGTTTTGGGTCTTGGTCTTCTGATTTACTAGGTTTTCCAAACAGGTAACCTGTGAATTTGTAAATGTAACAAGATGGAAGGTTGCTATATGTGGAGAGTTTATGAAGTCAAGGCTCAAGGTACTTCTATGTTCTAGTCCTAACCTTCTCTCCTTGGATTAATACTCCATTCATATTGATAAATATGCCCTCCTGCTTTAGTTGAGCAGGAAAATGACATTTTCTATTTTCTCATTGATGCTATTGATATTGGATCATAGCGAGTGGCCTCTTTTTTATCTTGTGTGCTATGACGTTTGTTCTATGTTGAGCAGACATGTTCTCGTGGATCAGCTTGCAACTTTATCCACTGTTTCCGAAATCCAGGTGGAGATTATGAATGGGCCGACTTGGATAAACCGCCACCTAGGTATTGGGTTCAGAAGATGGCTGCTTTATTCGGTTATACTGATGGTTGTGGTAGCCAATTGGACAAAGGCAGTCCTGGTCCGACAAGGAGTTCCTCTAAGAGGATGCATGCGGATATAGACAGGTATTGTTGCCTTTATCAGTAGTGTTTGGTTAAACATCGATATTCCTTCAAATTGTTTTACATCATTCATCATTTGGTAAGATAAGTTTAAGTATATATTTACTCTTCACCTTTTCACGGATACCAACTAAAAGAGTTCGCAGTAAGTTAAATGGGAACAAGAAGCTGGCATTGAATCCTTCAAGTTCTGCTAAATGGGAGCAACAGTTTATTGAAATGAATATCATACTTATCCAACACCTTGCTTGGTGTTGGATAAGTATGATATTCATTTCAATAAACTGTTGCTCCCATTTAGCAGAACTTGAAGGATTCAATGCCAGCTTCTTGTTCCCATTTAACTTACTGCGAACTCTTTTAGTTGGTATCCGTGAAATGTGGGATGAAAAATTACGGAAAGGAATTTTTATCGGGCTTTCAAGTACTGGTTATATAATCTATGTGGGTTTGTTCCGTGTTCGGTCCCACCTTTAAATGATGGTTATATAATCTTTCATTGATGTTGCTTCTCATAATATATTCTTGTCATTAACATAATTATTTTTGTAGGACCTACCGCTCCAGGAGATCCAGATCCAAGGAACTTGACAGTGGCCACCGGAAGAGCCATCATGAAGGGGCTGACAAGCGGCGAATGACACACCTGCAGAGACACGCCAGTTTTAGTCGGAAGCGAGCAGGCAATTTTGACTACGGTATGCATGAAGAGGGAATCAGTTCTAAGGCATATCACCACGTGAAAAACAAAGAGGCTGATACCAATTCCGATGAAAGTAGAAGCTCTGGAAACCAAAGAGGGGATCCAGAGTTAATGAAAAGAGATGGCCCGTGTAGAGCTTATGAAAATGATTCCGATTGTGATTGGTCGGATATGGATGGAGCGGGTGACCGCCACCATGAGCACAAGAGTAAACGTTCAAAGTTCACCTATGGTCATGAAGACACCACGCTCAAGCCTCTGAAGCTTGACATGAAGCAAACCGCCTCTCACGCTGATAGGGGATGCACCCGACATAGGAGTAATATTTCAACTCACCGAAAAAAAAATTCTGACGTCTCGAATGTGGATTTGCAAGGAGATGGGCTTGATGGGTATGAAGAGAGACTCCCTAGAAACGGTAGCAGATGGCTGAACGACACAGCAGACATGGCTCGAGGTGGTTCTTATGGCGATGAAGATAGACATCGTAAGCACAGCAGAATCAACTCGACTTCGTGTAAAAGGTTGGACGAATCGGAGGTTGTTTCTCTCGGAGAGAGAGATGAAGAGAAACACGGTAAGCATAGGAGGAGGAGCTCGAGGCGACAGAGCAAGGAGTCGGGTTTCTCAGATACTGATTCTCATGCAGGTAAGCCGCGAAGGGATCGAAAGAGAAGCAGCAGGAGAAATCAAGACCGCAGTCATGATAAGAAGAAGAGTAGATGTTCAAATAGCGCGGAGAGCATAGTGGCCGAACAGGAACAACAAGCTTACCGTCGTGTTGCTTTAGAGAAGTTGGAAGAGAAGAGAAGGGTTAAGGATCTTCAATTTGTAGATAACAGTGAAAGGCTGGGAACTCGGAGCCGCGAGGTTAAGAGCGAGGAGGTCGATGACTCAAAACAGCTCGCCGGCTCTATTCGTGTGGAAGAAAATGCTAGCTCCGGGAAGAGGTTAAGGATTTGATCAAGCCACCCGGCGTGAACCATTTGGTAGCTCAGCCAACACCGGCTTGGGTTTGGCATGAGTCTTTTGTTGCATACGTCCAATAAGCACCAACATTTCTTCCAAGCTGGCCTATGTACTCGACATTTGTTAAAATATTTTATTATGTAAATTTTAAAAAAA
>JAODPA010147226.1:0-42100 GCA_025585075.1 Nepenthes mirabilis
CCGCTCCTTCCTTCCTCCGCGTCCCGGGTTCGAAACCCGTCGGCCGCATTTTAATTTCTGATTGCTACAGTGATGGGCCGGAAGACTGGGCCGCGACAGAAACGGATTTGGGCCGCGAACGAAACGGCCCATAACCGATTTAATTAAATTTTTTTTTTAAACTGTAGCAAAACGACGTCGTTTTAATAACCGAATTCGTTCCAACGAAACGACGTCGTTCTGGAGCACAAAACAGAAGCCATAAAACGACGACGTTTACAACTGCCGAAGCAGAAAACGACGCCGTTCAAGTCGTCGTCTACCTTCGTCGGTTTCGCCCGAACCCGAAAACGAACGACTCGACCCGAATTACAGACCCGATTCAAACAGCACGATACGAACACCATAAATGATGAAAAATATATGGAAATTTCGGAAATTTAATTTTCCATCGATTTCCAGTGCTCGTTTGAACCGAATCTTCAAAAAAACGAAGACTTTAAGTTTTTTCGATTTCGGGAAAAAATCGGAAAAACACAGAACATCAAAGGCAGAGTTGAAGCCTTTCTCTGATACCAAATGTAAGATATTTATGTGGCTAAAACAACCACAAATGCGGAATTTAAAATCGATTAAGTATACCTCCGGCCATTTGATGCTCTGTTTTTCAACTTGTGATTCGGACGGGTTCTGTATTTCTGGACACTCTTTCACTCGTTTAGATGGTGTATTGCTTGAGTTGGGTGCCAGGGACAAAACCAGAATGCTCAATTAATAGGCGAAACCATCACCCGCCTCAACCGAGCGTTTGGAACTCAAACCGGCCAAAATTGATGAATTAACTTAATGGGAGAGTTATCACCATTTAATGGACCACAATTGCTTCAGCAATTAACTGAGAAAAATGCCAAATGGTTACGAAATTGATCGAGGAAGATGAAGAGAACAAAACTCTTCTGGCGGCTCAAAAACGGCTTCAGAAGCCGTTCCCTAGCTCGCGCCTTGTGGACGCATGGGCCGGCTCAATGGCTTGGGCCAGCTCACCATTTGGGCTGAAGCCCACACGTTGTACTCAACATACAACTCCTTCAGGCCAGTCTTTGTGAGGATTGAAACTATTTGTGCAATAGGAGCCATGAGTATTAGTGTAAGGAAGGAAACGGTGCAACACTTAGAAAAGAATGCTCACTCGAAGGCGAAGGAATGCGTGAAAAATTCAAAAAAGGAGATGAATGGGCAACTTGAAGGTAGCACAAACGCTAGCCAAAGTAACCATCTCGTAAACAAGCACTATCATTACTGCCACGTGGCGCCCCCTGAACGGGCACTGACAAACTAGATCCCTTTGTGCATTAATTACTGGGATCTCCAATTCACCGTATGCAGACACGTGGCCACCTTTTTGTCTGAACGAAATAACTAATGATGGTGCGTCACTCCACTCCCACAGGTTCTTCGGATCTTTGCCTTAATGGTCAACGAATCCGGTCAACAATTCCTTTAGCAAGTTCTTCGAACCTTGGCCCTAATGGTCAATGAATCCGGTCAACAATTCCTTCAACAGGTTCTCCGAACCTTGGCCTTGATGGTTAACGAATTCGGTCAAGAATTCCTTCAGCAGGTTCTCCAGACTTTGGCATTGACAGTCAACGAATCCGGTCAATATTTTCTTCAGCAAGTTCTCCGAACCTTGACCTTGACGATCAACAAATCCGGTCAACAATTCCTTCAGCAAGTTCTTCAAAATTTGGCCAGGGCGATTAGCAAATCCAGTCCACTTCTCCTCTGGCGTGATCTTCGGGTTTTGGGCCTGGACGGTCAACGGAGTCGATCAATGGACCTTGGCAGACTCCAAGCCACGTGCCCTATCGTGGACATGCTGGAGGTCAGAAGTCAGACCACCAGTGTGGGGGCTAGTGATGGGTACTCTCATAGTGGACTGGCTCGAGAAGGAGAAACAGTCCAAATCCATGAAGACCCATTCATTAGCTTGGACAGTCAACGCAAACCGTTGACCGGACGAAAGGTCAATGAAATCAGCACAAGGACCGACGATTAGTATCAATGACAATCAATATTTCTATTGACCAGCAACGCTGTAACAGGCCTACCATCGAATAAGTCTTACATGAGCCAGGCTCAGTGTGGCCTGCAGTAGCTTTCTTTACTGATTTCGTGCATTCGCAGAAGGCAATCTCCACAACAATGGTCACCAGCAGATTCAGCGCTCACCCAATGAGGAAAGCGCCGGATTCTCTCCCCTGTCTGTTGTAAAACCCTAGCCGCTGCAAAGTATAGAATGAAGGAGAACCTTCCAAGGAGTCGTTACTGCAATTAATGCCAGCGTCAAGAATGGAAGCTGTTGGGCCCCAATATAAGGGCCCATAAAACGTGGCCCAAGTAAAAAGCCCAGAGGCATTTCCACGAGCCAAGACAGCTGAATGGCCCAGGAGGCCCAAAACAGAGGCTAATGTCCCAAATGCCAAAGCCACAGCAAAGGTCCGAGAGGCCCCTTCATCCCACAAGGAGCTCGAGGACATCACGAATGACATCCAGATACGGGGACAACAAGAAGAAGCTCGAGAACCCCCAAAGTTATATCCAGTCTCAGATCAGTCCGAGAGGCCAAAAGGAGACTCGAGGACTTTTCATAGAGGGCCTCCAAGAACTGCCTTCTACAAGTCCGCAAACCCACAAAGCAGCAAGACACGCCACGAAAAGACGAGGACCATCTCATGCTCGATCGAGAACGCCAGCTAAGCAATTTCGTCGATTCCCAAGAAACCTGCCATTACTGCCAGTCTTCTCCACAGGGCACGCCTGGTCAAATCAAGACTGACACCTAGACCCTGCATGCCTGACACGCTCAGGCCTACCAGCGGCACCAACCGTGTGCTATCCTGCTCACATCAGTAGCATTAAATGTGACTGGTGGGACAGTGGGCAGCCTCTCGGCCACCCGCCGGCTGCCACGTGTCCTCTCCCCAACGGCACAATTTTTTTTATAAATACCCAGCAGAATCCCATTTAAAGGGATCCTTCTTCGGCTCTTTAAGGCATAAGAAAGAGGGAAGATACTCCCAAAAAAAAAACTTATACTTTGTAAGACTTCCACCATTAGTGAAGCATTTCTAAAGGCCCAGAACTTCATGGTTTTTCTTCCTCATTCAAGAGGAAGCTTTCCACGTAAAACCCAATCTCAATCTCTCTCTCTACAACTCTCAACTCCCAACACTTGTGTTGCACGTAGACCCCGAGTCCCGAAACGCAACAGAAGTTGTTCCAACAGAGCCCTGAGATCCTGCACTCCTTCCTAAGGACGGATTCTCAACCTCTCGACTATAAGAATGACATGGAGTCAATACTCCAGGGACGGCTTCTAAAAGAAAGCAGACGCTCTCATACTCATACGAGTTGCTCTGACATTCACATCCCTTTTTCTAGAGGAATCCCTTAGAGTTCGCCTGACATCTTCTCAAGCCCTCATGCTTTTAGGATACCCACACTCTCTTACTTCCTGTCGCTACGGTTCTTGGAAACCTAGAGATAGGAATTAATGCTCCTCACGAGCGACATAATCCTCTCCTAGCGAGAGCTAAATCATCCCCATAAACACTCTCTACTTCTCACCTTCATTACGCCCTTTCTTTTACCTTCTCGATTTTTGGAAGGTTATTTTATTGATTTGAGCGTCGAAATATTTTCGGTGAGATAACATTCTGCCGACACCTGACCTATCGTTTGTCTTAGTAGTGTGCAGGACGCAGATTTGGTGGATGGAGCCGAACTCAACGATCAATGTAATATGAAGCCGTTCGAAATTTGGTTCCAGGACGCATCAGAGTTTGTGATATCAGTATTTATTCATTTGCTTAGAAAGGGATTTTTTTCTTTTGTAAATTAAATTAAAATTAAAAAGACTATAATAAAAATTTTGAATAAGAACATTAAATAAAACTGATGGTACGACAATCTATCAACTGACTCAAAATCTAAGGCACAGATGGTCCAACAGAAAATCCTCTAAACTCAAAAGATAAAAAATGTAACGGTTGATCTAAGAGACGTGACCTGATTGACTAGTAATAAAAGGACATTAATGAATAATTAATGGATTATTACTAATAGTTATCCTACCAATTTAACGGTTAGAAATTATGACAGCACAACTAATAAATGCAGGCGATGATTATATTAGTAACGTCCATTAACAATAAAGTCGTAACACTTTAAGACGACCAAGTTGACACCTTATACTATAAATATACCTTCTCCCTCATCGGGGAGAGACTCTTTTAGAAAAAAAACTCTTAAACTAGCAAGTAAGTCTAAAATACTCTTAAAACTACTCTTCTATACGAGTGCATTGTTCTGTAGCCACCCTATTTCTCTCAAGTGTAACTTTTCAAGAGCTGCTTATTCTTTTGAGCACATATACAGAACTCAATCATCTATTAAACACTTAATCTTCAACCACAGTGTATCTACGTATTTTCTCTTCTAACTTTCTCAGCGAATTAAAAAAATTTTATTATTTAAGCGTCAGATAATATATTATGGAATGATATGTACTATCTAAGTTTAAAATAATAAAAATTAGACCCATTACCGATCGACGATCCAAATAATGCGGTTCTCTAATTTGTTCAATAATTCAAATTTAAAGACACATCAAAAATTAATAAGTATTCATTTATATGAACTTCATTCTAACTCCTAAAGTAAGGTCTTTATTCTCCCACGAAACTAGATTTTTTCTTTTTTTTTTTTTAATTTTAACACTTTGGAGCTACAGAGTATGTTTTAGAGGGGAAAACTTCCTTTTTGTGGAAAAGGTTTCTCTACTTAATAAAAGATTTTATATTTATGGGTTAATATCTTCGATCGATATTTATAATTGATTCTAAAAAAAGAAGATAATCTAACGGGAAAAACCATTAACTAATATGTAGTATTAATATAAAATTGAGAATCATCCATGTTAGCCATATCGATACTCCCCCTCCCCCCCCGCTTCCCCGCTGCTTTTCATCTCCAAACGTTTAACATCCGCGTCGATGTACGTCTCTCTTCCTGTATTTCGTTTATGCCACCATTTTTTCCGCAATCTCCCGATACAGCAATGAGCAGTAGGGCCAGAAACTTCCGCCGTCGCGCCGACGACGGAGACAATGAAGATAATGATGCCAACGGCGCCACAACTATCACTGCGACTGCAGCCTCTGCTAGCTTCAGTAAACCCTCGTCCAAGGCCGCTCCGTCCATTACGAAACCTAAGAAAAGCCACCAGAAACTCCTTAGTTTCGCGGATGACGAAGAATCCGAAACCCCAATTTCTCGTCCATCCTCGAAATCATTGGCTTCTCGCCTCTCCAGGCCCTCTTCCTCTCACAGGATGACTTCTGTAAAAGACCGCCTCGCTCCTTCTCCCGCATCCGTTCCTTCCAACGTCCAACCTCAAGCTGGTCAATACACAAAAGAAGCCCTTCGCGAGCTCCAGAAGAACACCAAAACCCTAGCCAGCTCTCGGGGGCCCCTGGATCCCAAACCCTCCCCGGCGGCAGAGCCTGTTATTGTTTTGAAGGGCCTGGTCAGGCCTGTTTTGGAGTCAGAGAAGGATGTCGAGGATGGATTGGAGGAAGAGAGAGAGAGCGTGGAGAGAGATACTGCTAGGAGAGAACATGATGATGCTGAGAGGAGGTTGGGTTTGTTGGGAATTGAGAAGGGGCGGGAAGGAGACGGCTTAGGGTCGGTTATTCCGGATCAGGCAATGATTAATGCCATTAGGGCGAAGAGAGAGAGACTCCGGAAGTCGCGGGCTGCAGCTGTGGATTACATATCGTTGGATGGAGGAAGCAATCATGGTGCAGCAGAGGGGTTAAGCGACGAGGAACCTGAGTTTCAGACACGGATTGCAATGCTCGGGGATAAGACTGACGGTGGTGCTAGGAAAGGAGTGTTTGAGGACGTTGATGAAAGGCCGGTCCGTGGCGCACAATTGCGGGTGGAGGTTGACGATGAGGATGAGGAGGAGAGGAAATGGGAAGAGGAGCAGTTCAGGAAAGGGCTTGGAAAGAGAATGGATGATGGGCCTGGCAGGGTAAGCAGCAATTCTACTTTGATTCAGTCTACTCAGCAGCCAGAGCTTATGTATCCGGCACCAGCGGCAGTTGGGCCACCCAGTGTAGAAGGGGCATTTGGAGGATTACAGGTTTTTGAAGTGATGCCTATAGCTCAACAGGCTGAAATTGCTAGGAAAGCTTTGCAGGACAGTGTGAAGAGACTCAAGGTATTTGTGCTTGTACATTGAACATCTTGTTTTTGAAAATTGAAGTTTCAGTCAATTAAATTGTTTGACAGATTTAATGGGGAACTGTGTTTTATCCACAAGATAGAGACTAACTTTTCGCAAATCTGCTGACGTGAGATTTTAATAAATGGAAATGAACATATGGGTGCTAGCAAATACTCATGAAAATAGGAATTGTGAGTGCTGTCATTCATAATCCGAAGTAATATGAGGAGAAGTTGTCTGAGTCCAAATGATTATATCAGTGAAAGATTGTTACGCCATTGTGCCATGGTTTGTAGCTTTAGGGAGATGTGGTTGAACAAAAGAAGCATGCTAAAAAGTTCTGATCCGGCTGTTGAATTATTAACGAATATAGATCTTTTTGTTTCAAATGTAAATGTGTTTTGTTGGTTTTTATGAGTCCCTTTGACAATACTGGTAGTTTATTCTTATTCAATAGATGCCTTTCTTGAAGTTGGACCCTGTACTCAGGTTGATTTGGATTGAAAGTGTAAGAAGGTGGTGGTTTTTAAACAAAAGTGGAAAAGGAGGGAACAAATGAATTATGTCTTGATTGATGCTGCATGATTTATTTTTGATTGTTTGGGTGTTAGCTCTCATGAAATTGAGTGTTTGAGGAGATTTGATGTGTATTTGTTGTTTGGTTAGATTGCTGCAAATAGTTTAAGTTCTTTGATGTGGGTTTCATTGCAGACCTTAATTGGTCTCTGCTTTTGTTCCTCATGGTTCAAGATGTGAGTATTGTTTGATGCCTGCTGGAGCTTTTAGTGTATTGTTGGTTTGAGTTCTAATGAACTAGGGTTTAGAGACTTTGCAATTGCTCAAAAATTCAATTGAAATTGTAAGGTGTTGTTTGAATTGTGGTGGTTCTATTGAGACTTATGGGCGTTAGTCAACAAATATGCTAGATATGGTAAGGTTTGAGCTGATGATGGATATGGTGAGGTTTTGATGGTTAGCTTTAGTGCAATAGTAAGGTTTTTCTATTCTAACTTAGAGGTAAAAGGTTCAAGCCACAAAAACGGTCATCAGGTAAGAGAGCATACATTGACATTCCTTAGAGCTGTAATGTCAGATGTCTTGCACAGTGTGATCACTCTTTTTTTTGATACGATAAGGTTTATGGGATATGTGGTTTGAAACATGATTAGCATATGTCGCTAGTTGAGGTGGTTTATGTGTTGAATAGTACAGGGTTGAAGTAAGTTGCATTCTGTTTGTCTCTGTTGAGCATGCTTAAAATTGGAACCGTAGTATTAGAGTCTTTCAATATTTGGCCTATTAGTATTTGCCCATATATCCATCAATCTTGTCAAACAAATATGCAATTGGCTTTTTATAAACGTGGAATTGCTTTAACATACATAGGGTTTAAGATCATAGCAATCATGGTTGGAGTGGGGAGCTTTTACTGACAAGATTGGTTTAGAATGGGGAATTGCCGAGGATGAGTCTGATCTATCAAATTTTTGGTTTGAAAATAGGTATCATGAGATGATGTTGTGGTGGAAATAAAGCCCACACCTTGATATGGAAAAGTATGTATTAGATATTTGATTAAATGGTCTTGGGTTTAGTAGTGCTTTGGCGGGCTTTTGCTGTGGATGAACAAGAGATGGTGGTGGTGAATCGTTTTGTTGCTGATGTTAGTCTGGGTGGTTTCCAGTCTAAACACAGGATGAAAATTTAGCAGCGAATTAGTTGAGGTGAATGATTGATGATAATTGTGGTTCTGATAATGAGAGGGATAACATTTTTGAAAGCGAAGATAATTTTTTACTTGTTGAAACATGCAGTCAGCATTGCTGCATCATGGATTACATCTTGGAAGAAATTACACTTTTGTGTAAGTTGGATGCTTTGACTGGAGTTCAAGAGAATGTGAAGTGCTGATTTAGGGAAGGATGAGGATTGAGATTTGAGACTTTTGATTAGTTAACTCTTGGCCATCTTTTCTTGAAATTTGCAATTCCTTTATCATGATGTCAATTGGTGCTTTTTGATAACTTACCTTTTCCTATCAATTGGCACTAAGTTGCTATTGCTTTTTCCAAAAGTTGGAAGTGGGGAGGGATAGCTTTTCCAGCTTTCCAATCGTTGCTTTTTGCCTAACATACTCATTTTGCAAAAGCAGGCCGAGTGCTTCCTTTCCAAACACTATCATTATATCAGTGCTTATAATATAGCCACAAGGTCTATAAATTTTCTAAATACTTCCACCATAAATTTTCTAGTCTTCACTTGTTTTCTAATTTTCATCATATTCGGTGCTTTTTTCACTTCCTTTTTTATGATACTTTGACAAAGGGGTGAATTATTTTTACCTCTAACTCGCTGAGCTCGTACAGAGTCATGGTAGTCTCACTACTTCTAATTGACTGTGGAAATGATGACTTTATCTATTTAACACCCTCATCTGGACATGTTCCAGCTCCTCGTTATCCTTGAAATATTTCACGGTTCAAGTCTTGATTTCCTATTTCTTGATTTGACCAGCCTAAAGGCATCATTTTTCCATTTGTATTAAGTTGCTCATGTACAATTTGAAGCTGAAGCATGGTGAAGAGACTCTTTGTTGTTTATTTGTAAAATAAAGAAGCAAGAAAACAGTTGAACAAGACAATTCAATGATAATTGGAAAATATTCTTAGGAAATTTATGGCATGGCAGCATATCAATTATTTTAATATGTTCGAATCATCAAAAAATCTGAGTCATGGGCACAAGGGATGTATGTTTGTCTTCAGCTTGTGCTGTAAGATGCTGAGCTAATTTCCTAGAATTTAGGTCAGCATTGTGAATTCCCTTCTATGCCTTATACTCAGTTTCCCTATCAATGGTCGAATCACCATCTCTTCACCTTGGGTCATTAACCAAATAGTTTTGAATTATAGTGATCGAAATGCACTCTGTTAAACATGCATCAAAATCCTTCATAGCACCCTTCTTGCACCTAAATTTAAATATGGGCCGTGACAACCATTACAATATAACCATGACACTTCAATGACCATTGTGTTTGCTTGTTGATGATTCATTCACAATCCCGTGATTTAAAACTAGGTTTTTGAAGACCATAATTACCCTTTGATCATTACTTTTTAAAGTGAACCAGCTTTGAAAGGGTTTGCATTATTTATCTGCAAGGAGCTTGTGTTTTGACACCACACTAGCAGCAGTAGTGCTTCTTGTGTTGTGGTTTATGGACAGCCTCTCACTTGAGTAGGTGATCCCTCCTATTGTAAATGATTTGTTTCCGGTCAAAGAGCAACATGTCTTACGAATGCACTTACCTGTTTTCTGTGGAGCTGGTCAATTTATGATCCGTCTTTTTCAATTTGTTTCATAGCATCACTTCATTCTTTTAGGGACCAGAACTCCAACCTTTAGGCTTCCAACTGTAATTGGCTGGAATGGAATTTGATAGAAGGCAACAGCTATTGAAACTCACTACCATCTGTTTCTGCGCAGTTTTTTTAAGGAGGATTTATTCAATCACATAATTGATTCTATAATCAATTATGCACCATATTCGAGACGGGGAGTTTCTTCGTATGAGTTACTTTGTCCTTGTTTTATCTTAAACTTTTGAAGGGACTGTAGTCCTTGGACCTACCTGGCTAGGGGAAAAAGGACAATGGGTTTGTATATGATGATAATCATGATGTATGACCAGGATTTCCTTCCTACTGCAACTACCAGAAATTAGGCTTTGTTGATTTCAAAATAATGACCATCTGCATATCTTAATAAATGTTCCTTTCTACTGTCAATTTATCTTTTTTGGTTATGGGTGGGGGGTGTTCGAAATCAAACTCCTGAATTCCCCCTCTAGGATAGGTATACCAAACTAGTTATGAAATGATGGTAAAGTATTTTTGGGTTCCATCAAGCTGAAATTTTTTTGGCTGAGTCATTAAGATCTGTGCTGTTAAGAATGGAAGATGCAGCAAAGTCACCAAGGGATAGGGAGCCAAAGGTGGTGCTTTGAAAATGAAGTGGAGCTGTTAATCCTAGTATAATATCAATTTGATGTGGAACATGCTTACCAACAGTAAAAGAGTTAGTATTATTATTTTTTATTTTTATGTCTTGGCCATGAAAGAGGGAATTAAATCATCCAAATGTTTGACTATAATTTTCTTATGCAGTTGTGTAGCAATCAATAGATGCCCCACTGAATGTTCAATTTAGGTGGATGGATGCATGCATGCATGCCCTACACCTATGATTATTTAGCTGGGGATGAAGTCCCTGATTAAGTGTATAGTTCAGTTTTATGCATTGTCTTTCTAATCAAAGATTTTGTTTTCTATTTAATATCTTTCTAACTGCTTGCTTCTTTCTCAAATCAGGAAACTCATGGGAAAACCATGAACTCACTGACTCGGGCTGATGAGAATTTGTCTACGGCATTGGCGAATATTATTGATTATGAATATAAATTATCTGCTGCTGGTGAGAAGTTCGTATTTATGCAAAAGCTTCGTGACTTTGTTTCTGTTATATGTGACTTTTTGCAGGTATGCTTTTGTCTGATTTCATGCATACATCTATCCATGTGCCTACATCCTGTATATATGATAAATTTTGGCATTTCCAATGCCTTTTGTTTCTTTACAGTCCTCTGTGGCTTCCTGGATCAAGCATAGAAGTTGTCATTTTTATTTACTTGTAAGATTGCATTTCTGTTGGCTAGAGAAAAGGGTGTTGGTAGATCAGTACAAGATGTATTATGAGTTTTGGGTGTTCTCCAAAGCTGTAGTGTTTGCCTATTCTTTAATGGGTGTTCTCCTAAGTAATCACGATAATTTGACAGCTAACTGCTATCAAGGACTATTCTTGGGGATGAAAGATCATCCAGTTACATAACCATAGTCTTGCGTTTAGAATCAGGCTGGACATTCCCCTAACAGGGAGTCTTTGATCTTCTATATGGATGTGTGTTAGCTAGGAGAAGAATTTCCATGACATGCATTGGGAGTTTTGGATGTTAGAGCGGATGAAATGCATCATCATCTTATTTATTTATTTTTTCTGTCTTTAGGAAGATGGGGGTGATAGTAGTTTGCTTGTTGTTAGAAGTGCCTATGCCTCTCGTAATCCATCCTTCTTTAAGGGGTAAACTCTTTCTAATAGTTTGTGCATTTTTGTGAACTTGAGTGAGATCTGTTCAGGAGGGTTTGGATGCTTTGAGCCTATTAGACAAAGGATGCTATATTTTCTGTTTCCCTTAGGACCAACCGTGGAAATTTTTTCATGGAGATGCTATCCTTGGACTATGTAATTGGAAGTTAGGTGTTCGATCTACTTTTGTGATTCTATTTTTTTTTTATTATTATCATAGTCTCTTTTGCTATAAGGACCATTTTTTTGGTGAAGGGACTTAGTATAAAGACTTATGAAGTAGACAGAGCACATAGATATATGATAAAGCTTCCCAGAGGATTTGTCTGCCAGCAATAGGATTTTGATGAAAAAACTCTTTAGCTGACCTTATCTTATGCCAGATTCTCTCAAAACTGATGCTAGTGTTCGTCAGCTGGATACTTAATTGGATATTTTTTTATAGAGCGTTCTCTAAATATTGTATAAACTTTGAACCCATAATCTTGGTGCTTTCTTCTCTGGATAATTTTATTTGGAAGGTTATAGTCCTTTGATGAAAATATTAGTATTGGTTGCGTTTATATTAGTATTGGATAATACGTATTAGTATTAGCTGTATTATAAAGAAAAAAATTTTGAACATTGTAAGTTGACAAATAAACATCTAATATATTGGTTAATAATTTGAATACGGCTAATATATCACCGATATGACAATATATCGTGATTTTTCCTGGTATCAAGAATCGATATCAGGGGGGCCAATACTGATATATATTGGTTGACTTTTTCATCCATGTTACAGTTTCGTCACGAATTGGCTTTAACAAGGTCAATGCAAGTTGAAAGATTAATAGTATTGGCTCTTTGCAGGTAAGGAAGCCTAATAGGGCTTTATGTCCTGATCAGATATAAATATCTATGGCAATAGTAGTTCTAAGACAAACGATTCACTCTCAAATTAGGTTCGTTTGACCATTGTGGGGTTTGCCCACATAAAGTAGAGGATGTATTATTTGGTAAATTTTGGGGCTCTCAAGCTTGAAAGGAATGAAATTGTTGTGGCATGACAATAATTTTGCTATTGGCTGAGTGTTACAAATATTTTCAGGGAGCAATTCTTTCTCATCTTCTTCAAGGAAAAAAGTTGTTTTGCTACTTTGTGGCTTTTACCCCCAGGATATTTTGCTGCTGTGCTGTTATGGGTTTCCAATGAGGGTGAATTTTGATAGCATAATTTTGGTGTTTCACTGGACGAACTTCTTTGTTCATTTACAAAAATTGTATGGAGACGGACTATTCGGACTCTATGTCCAGGTCTCACTATTTTTTTTCTCAGATTCTCCGCAGCAATGACATTTCATTTATTAAACTCTGATTAACTGATGAACAGTTGCTTCATGCAATGCATTGATTTGGGGAATCAGTAGTATGTGTAGTAGCCCAGTACTTAGAAATTAAATTGCTAGAATTCAGAATTACAAGAAAGCCATACTACAAGGTGAGCGAAGACAGTTCTATGGGGAAGGTTGACTCAAAACATGAGCACTCTAACTTGCTGAAATTGTTAATGCTGATTGTTGCTGGTGTATTGATGCTTCATATTTGGCTCCTGATGCGACCTGGATTTGTTTGTCCGGTTGACTTATCTTTCTTCCCGGATCTATTTGTTTACCACATCACCTTCATTGCTTATTACCCCTATTGGTCTCAACTTGTTGCCCATTGGATAGTGCTTAATTTTATGTTTTAATTGTTGTAATCTCTTTTCAGCATAAAGCTCCTTACATTGAGGAGCTTGAAGAGCAGATGCAGCAACTTCATAAAGAACATGCCACAGCTATTTTGGAAAGGAGAGCTGCTGACAATGATGATGAATTGTCAGAAGTGAATGCAGCATTGTCAGTCTTCAGCAAAGGTGGTGCTAGTGTTTCAACAATACCTGCTGCTGCAAAAGCAGCTCAGGCTGCTGTAGCTGCCCTCAAGGAACATAGACTCCCTGTGGAGCTAGATGAAATGGGTAGAGATCTGAACCTCAAGAAACGTATGGATATGGCTCGGAGGGCTGAGGCTAGACAACGTAGGAAAGCTCGATCAGATAGTAAGAGAATGTCATCCATTGCAAATGACGGTTCTTATCAGCGAATTGAGGGCGAATCGAGCACTGATGATAGCGATGATGAGAGTGCGGCTTACCAGTCACATCGTGAATTGTTACTTCAGACTGCTGAGCAAGTTTTCAGTGATGCTGCTGAAGAATATTCTCAACTTTCTGCAGTTAAGGAGAGATTTGACCGATGGAAGAGATATTATTCCTCAAATTACCGTGATTCTTACATGTCGCTTAGTATTCCAGCTATTTTCTCTCCATATGTAAGATTGGAGCTTCTTAAATGGGACCCTCTTCATGAAGAAGTGGATTTCTATGACATGAAATGGTATGTGAGTACATAATCTGTGCTGTCTGCTTGTTTTTCTTATAGTTTATTTTCTTTGTTCTTGTACTTGCATGTATATGGTCGATTGCCATTTGCTGGCATCCAGTCTTGTTTTTCGACTGTCATCTGTTTGAATATTCCGTCTTTTGTTGCTATTGAATTGTTATATGTTTAACTTGAAAAGTAATTGATAACAGGGGTTCCCTTTTTGCTTCTAACTCGGCATTATGTATGTGAGAGATATGTAACTAGCTTTTGCTCTTATATGATTCCTTACTTTTCCTGCCCTTTTTTCTTCTGTCAAATTCGATAGGCATTCATTGCTATTTGATTATGGCGTTCCACAAGATGGAAATGACTTCAGCCCTGATGATGCTGATGCTGACCTTGTTCCTGGACTAGTGGAAAAGATTGCACTTCCGATATTGCATCATGACATAGCTCACTGCTGGGATATGCTTAGTACCAGAGAGACAAAGAATGCTGTCTCTGCCACAAGTTTAGTAGTAAATTATGTTCCTGCTTCCAGTGAGGCCCTTAAGGAGTTAATAGCTGCTATTCGTGCTCGTCTAGCTGATGCGGTCACTAATCTTGAGGTAGGCAATTCCATCCCTATATAGAAACTACTAGAGGTGGTGCTATTACTTTGTACTGGTTTAGCCTGTATTGTCCTTGGATGTCTATCTCAGAAGAATAATATTGTGACACAGGTCCCAACATGGAGTGCACTTGTGCTGAAGGCCGTGCCAATTGCAGCAAGATTTGCAGCATATCGATTTGGTGTTGCTGTTCGACTGATGAGGAATATCTGCCTGTGGAAAGACATTCTGGCATTGCCAGTCCTAGAAAATCTTGCTCTCGATCAACTTTTGGCTGGAAAAATTCTTCCTCATGTTCGAACTCTCAAATCAGATGTTCATGATGCAATTGCGAGAACTGAAAGGGTCATAGATTCATTATCTGGGGTATGGGCTGGTCCCAGTGTCACTGGAACACGCAGGTAATGAGGAATTTCTTATCCATTTGCGGCATATATTGGGTATTATATTTAGAAAGTGCTAGCTGGGTAAGTTACTTTGAAGTTAGCCCCAGCCTTAGGGTTACCTTCTTCTTCCCCCCCCCCTTTATATACGTGTACATAACAATGGGATGCCTGTATAGTACAATACTTTAATGAATAAAAGAGGAAAGGATTCATTGATGTTACCATTCCTCATTCCGTGAATGAATTGAGGTTTTCTTTATAACTCATTGTCATGGAATGACACTTTCTGCATATCACCTCGCACTGAACTAATAAATTGGCCTTTTTCTAATGTTCTTACCCTAAGTGTGTAGAGACAATAGTCTCTTGATTGAAACATTATTTACTATAGAAGCTTGAGCATTAGGAGTGTGAAACACCTCTCTGGCACTCATCTCCCACAAGTGACCTCTCTGGAGCTTTTAAAAATAGCTACTCTTGGTTAACCACTCATTGGCTTCACTTGGCTAAGATTGGAATGCCACATTCTCCAACCAACGACTAAGATTTTCCCACCATCCTCCACAATGAATGTCTAGGATTTATGCTCTAGTATATTGTCTACAAATGTTCCCCTCAAGAATACTCAAGGCTATTCATATCTTCTTTGCTTCAGAATATTTAGTAAACTATATGTCTCATCCTTTTTTCTACAATTATCTAGGTCATCCTAAAAACTTTCTAAAATCACCTTGATAATTTGACACCTTACATATATATCTTTATGCAGCTAAGTTGTACTTTGTCTTCTGTCAGACTTCTATGATCCCTAGCAACCCGCGACACTGTGGTGGTATTAGAATCAAATAATGTGGTGGTATTAAAAGCAGCCCAAACCCGCGACACTAAAAAGGTCTTCTAATTGACTAACCAACCCCTAAGAAGTAATTAAGTCTGGCGTCTTTTGGCGGATTTGGGTTTCTAAATTAATTTTGGAACCTAGTTGAATTGATGATGTACCAAACACGTTAGACTTAAATGGACATGGGATTCTCATTCCGTTTTCCATTCCCACATTCAAAATGCAATTTAAAATGTGAGGTTATTATTAGTACTTTTTTCAAGCTTGACTCTTTCTGGTGTCAATATTTGGGCAGTTTTTCTTTGTAGTATACCTTTGTAGCGTGATTATGGTGTCCTGCCTACTGGCTCAACATGCAGCATGTTCTCGTTTTTACCATCTATTTACAGCCATGGCTTGGAGTTATGTTAGATAGATGACACCGAACATGAAATTATGAGATCTTTTATAGATGAATCTGTTATAGGTTTTTGCCCTAAAGCAATGTGCCTTCTCCCTACCTGAACACGGTGTGAAATATGGAAGAGTGGGCAAGTTTGAAATTGCTCGTGTCCTTGTGTAATATTACGTTAAATATAATGAAATGCCATATTTGATTGGATTTAAGATTTTGTAGTTGTTTGTTACTTCATGACTTCTCGCATGTCAAAATTAAAGCTCCAATGATTATTGAACAAGACAACTTTTACTTAAATGGTAAATTCTCTTGCAGTCACAAGTTGCAGCTGCTGGTGGATTATGTGCTGATGCTCGGAAAGGCTTTGGAGAAGAGACATTCATCAGGCATGGCAGAGACCGAGACCAGTGGGCTTGCTCGCAGGTTGAAGAAGATGCTGGTTGAGCTTAACGAATACGATGAAGCCAGAGCATTATCTAGGACCTTCCATCTCAAGGAGGCACTTTGAGCCTAAAATGGTATCTCTTGCTCCTTCGTCCTCCATCGACCGCCCGCAATCTCAAATCTCGAGACAGCATGGCCACTTAAGTCTTGCTGAAAATTTTCCTGTGAGATGGCCATGTTTGTCATCAGTGATGCCTGATGATTCATGTACCCCCATAGTTTGAAAATGAAACATTCTCCTTTTAACATTATCACAAGTTAAGCCGATTGTGCTGATAAGAAGAATCTTTATCGGAAATTTACCGTATAGATTTCAACCCAGAGTAGCATGAAATTTGAAGATTTTACATCATTGGCTTCAGTGTGATCTGCTACATTAAAACAACAGGTCATATTAGGGTTATCCTATATTGGACTATCTTATAATCAAAGTTGTTCAAATTATTCTAATGAAATTTTTATTGTTAAGAGTATGAGAATATATTAAAATGTGAGAAATGTATCAATTTTCAATCATTTAGCAATGAAGTTGTGACTTTGATTTTTCATCTTTACATAATTCAAGGGCGTCTCTGTTTCTTGTAAGATAGGTCAATTTTTTGCTTGCCCTAATCTCAATATTGTGGGAGGAGCCAATGAAATCTTGAAATGAGATGCACATTAAGCGCTTTTAATTAATTAAATTTAAAGGAAAAGTCCGATTTTATCTTGTTACATTTACGCATTATTGTTATTGCTAAGAATAATAAATTGTGGGGGGAAATTTTTTTTTTAAATTATCAAAATTTCTTCAAATGTTAATATTTTAAATTGATTAACCCTGGAAAATTAATAAAATTGGTTTATCATAGTTTAGATATGATGGACTTAAGTAATAAAAAATGAAAATTCAGATGGGGATATATATATTTTTAAATATTTTTCAAAATCACCGAATGAGTCAAATATAGTTCAAAATTATCGGAAATACCTCCCAGGATGCCTGGCTGAAAGAGGACACGTCAAACGTCAAAATTTACCATTATGCCGATGCCTGCACAAATATTTCCTCTCTTCCCTCTACTAGCCTCCCTCTCTCCCTCTCCTTCTCTTCCTCTCCTGACCGCCTCAATCTCTCTCATTGTCCGTTAGCAAATTCGCAGTCTCTATCCATCTTATTTTTCCGGTCCGTCATACTTCGTCGCCATGGTAGCTTGGTTAGCGGGATACCTTTCCGTCGCTGACGAATTCGAAGTGTACGATGCGTAGTTTTAATCTATGGTTCCTCGGGTTGTTGGCAGCGATTAGGTGTCGATTATTCTAGTCTGGGACTCTGAAAGATTCTAGTTTTATCTGCCATGGTTCCTGGGCGGAGCAGAGGAGTTAATAAATCGAAGACGACGAAAGAACTGAGTTTTGGTGACCTTGTTCTCGCTAAAGTCAAGGGTTTTCCTGCTTGGCCTGCTAAGGTTTGCTTTTGCAATTCGTTATTGCCTATTTTTGGTTTTTTAGTTCAGTGCATACTGATTTCCCCTTTGTGCTCGACGTTTGTTGACAATTAATTTAAGGTAACTACTTGAGGAAGGGCTTGATTAGAACGAAGTTAGGGTTCAGTTGCCGAGTAAAAGTAGACATCGTTAGGTACATTCCTCAAATTTGAGTATTTCCTGTTGCATGCACTTCATTGATGCCACTAGTTTGATTGATTTGCTCGCGAGTTCCTTTAGTTCAGTATTTGTTCGGTTTGTTGTTCCCTGAGGGGTGTGCATCGAGGCAGCTTATAGAAGGGAGGGGAATGAGGCTTTGTGGCTATGAAGGCTATATTGATGACGATTGTATGTTGTGATTAGCATCAGAGTCCTAAAAGGTTGTGAATTTGTGATGTTTCATGCCGTTGATTTTAGGTCATTTGTATTTATACTGGTGCCGATGTATGATATTTTCATGGTTGGTTGGCTGGGGATTTCGTTAATTATTCAAGTTCTAGTGGCTTCTGATTAGGCTTAACACATTAAATACTATGCCTTCTCATGTTAGTTACCAACAAAAAGATGCTTGCAGGAAAATTTTTTTCGTTCATTATGACGATTCGTCATGGTTACATGCAACATGTACTGAAAATCTGTTATCTGGTCATGGTCAAGACATTAGTCAACTTTCATGATTGCAGATACTGTTATTAATGAATTTTTGACAGTTCCTGGCTTATGGAGGATTCTTGTGTAAGGTGTTTGGTTTTTGTTCGCCTGTTTCTACAGGGCCGGGATGGTTGTGTTTTATTGATCTCGATGCTTTTCCATTTATGGTCTCTTGTTTTATTTTAATTTCAGGTTAGTCGACCTGAAGATTGGGAACGTGCTCCTGATCCCAGGAAATATTTTGTGCAGTTCTTTGGAACACAAGAGATGTGAGTGATTTCACTCTAGTGTTAGATGTGAAGCATGGCTTTTACACTGTGCATTTCCATTGAATTTAAGACACAGTAAATGGTTTGATGGTGGCTTAGTGCAGGGCCTACTGGAATATGGAATGTCCGTTAGTTGTCTATGATTATTGGATATTTGTTGCTTTGTATGTGCTGTAAACATCTTCTATAAGTTTATACATCTCATGTAGAATGTGCTATTTCTTACTGAGATTAGCTGGCATTCTATTTTGAAAATTTATGAAGTTGGAATTCTTTAAAAGGTGTTTGTGTTACAAGCTCTACATTGTAAATTAATTCTATGCATATTGTTGCATATCTTTTGTCATTCTAGATCATGCTTATCTAGTATGTCACTATTAATACTATGAATGTATTATTATTCATCTCATCTGGTTTATCTTTGAATATCCCATAGGATTTTTTTTTGTTATATTATACGTCATTTACAAACCTTTAAATTTCTGAGGATAAGCCTTAATGCAATGATAAAGTTGCTTGATGTAACTCCTCCCTAGACCTCATGTACAAACCTTTAAATTTCTGAGGATAAGCCTTAATGCAATGATAAAGTTGCTTGATGTAACTCCTCCCTAGACCTCATGATGTGGGTGCCTCATGTACTGAACATGGACAATGTACATGTGTCCTATTGTATTTGTTTTACTTTCTTAATAAAAATTAAGATCCCATTCAATATGTCAAGACGCATGATTTGTAATGTAGTTGAAATTTTTTTATTATAGTAGATACAAGTGACCTTTAGATTTATGACCTTAATGTGACGATAAGGTTGTGCTGTTGTGATCTAGAGGTGATGGTTTTAAACCATGAAAATGGTATCCTGGCTATATAGGGGTAAGATTACACACCTTTCGCAGAGCAAGATTGTGGAAAATTTGTACATATGGAGACCTTCTTTATTGTCCACAAATTGTTTAAATAATCATAAGAATTTATTGTAGCAGAACTATGCAATAAGTTTTATTTTTCTCCTTGAAGGTTTAATTAGAATTAACTAGTTTAGGTCTTGATCATTGTTAGAAGAACAATACGAAGAAACACCGAAAGGGTGATGTGGGAGTAGAAAAACAATAAAATTATATGTATATTAAACAGAGTAGCCATAGTAGGATAAGAAATTGCTGGGAGAAAACGGATGAAGATTGAAAGCAGTGAAGAATCGCAAGGCCAAAATCAAAATGGAGGCTCAGGACAATCTTGTCATCACTGTCGTCCATATGGCCCATGTAGAACCATTGGATGATCATCATTCTTTGAGCAGGGTAGAGAAAGTTAGGACAGCAAGTCTACAGCTGCAGTAGTTAAGCATACATGAAGAGGTAAGGAACATCTCCAACATCCACATTGTGACTCAAGGGCCCTTTGATTAAAAGGTGGTGGATTGTGGCTTTGTTGTCTGGAGGAGAGTATTATTGTTGTCCACGTGGATTAACATCTAGCGTCCGATGGAAAAGAGGGTGGTTTGTGTCGTGTTGGTGATTTATCACCACTGTTTAAATGGATGAGTCTCATCAGTCCAATGGAAGATGTGAGGATTTAGGGTTGCACCGGCTTAGACATAAGCATGATCCGCACGTGATTTTAGTTGAAGGAAAAACCATATGACACGTGTCAAAGCATGGCAGAGCTGTTGCGGTTGATTTAGCCACTTTAGTTTTAAGTAATTGACCAAATCAAAAGCATCTTTTGTAATGATTGAGCATCTTAATTGAAATAGTATAAAATAACTAGTATGTAGTTGGAGTTAATGGTTGAAGTACCTTGAGTAGCTCAATTTTAGGGATCTCTCCCTTTTTGAATTGAAAAACTATCTTTGATCTTTTCCATATTTATCAATAGAGTACATATATTAATAGCAATTATATTAGAGGGTCTTCAGTCAAAAATGCGAGAGTATACTTATTATATATCTCATTTTTCAATATGTTTCATGCATGTACTATCTCGACCATTCTTATAAATGCAAGTGGCTTTGCTGTATGATATTTCATATCCTGGAAATGTTTTGAGAGCAAGCTTCAGATGTTGGTCGGACATAAAAAGGCCAGTTGGAAGTGCTTTTTTTATCAGTTTTCCCGTATCTTTCTGGGTTTTTCCCTTAGTATTTAGGACCACTGGGCCAACACTTCCTATTAATGTAGAATATGTCCTGGCTTAGCTCCCAAATCTGTGTTGGGATGGAGAGCTTCTCATGGGAATCCAACTGTTTCTCTTCTGAAAGTGGCTTCACCCTTGCATCATCATGCCAATTTGTTCACTTCACTGCTACAAAAGTCAAAATCTCCATTTCTTCACACTCTAATCTTAGAATGTAGCGGAAGCCACTTTGTCATTTCTGGAAGAACGGAGGAAGAAGTTCCTTTGGTGTTGCACACAGGATTATTTAGTTTGGCGGCATCGTTTGGTGTCACCACTCGAGCAAACACGTGCTTTCTCTCCTTGATAATTTTACCACTGCTGCTGCATTTAATTTTCCCATTGGGCTGTTGTGTTATTATTGGCGATGTCCTCCAGTGAGGTTCAATCATGAGCTCAAGCTTTGCATTTTGATAGTAATTAGAATTGGAGGGGCTTTTGGGGGTCAAGATTATTCTTGAATAGCTGCGAAACTTTTGGGATTATTGTTGCTCATAAATTAGGGTGTCTTAAGCTTGCAACTGGTTGTCTCTTACCCCTAAGAACTGTCAAAATTGGTAATAAATTGCATGTTGTGATAGGATATAGGATAGTTTTAGTTTCCAGTTGTTAATCATGCAGTAGCATGGTGGAGGGAACACAAGGAAGTGAACAAAAAATGAAAACAAAGGCTCTGTTTGTTGGAAAATATTGATTCAATGGAAAATATTTTCTACAGAAAATATCTTCATTGAAAATGTTTTTCTCATTTTCCATGGAAAATAGTTTTAAAGAAAATACTTCTCATCAAAATATCTTCTGGTGTTTGACATATTTAAGAAAATATGGAGCATTGCACAAATCAACCGACATTGGATGTCAGCTGTTATTGATTGTAATAATATTTTCAGGATGGTGTTGATATTTCACGGTTAAGAAAATATTTTGAATTCACCAATTATTGGTCCTTAAGATGCTCTTATTTTGTTTTAGCAATGGGGTCAGGGGCGTTGCCGGTTGGTAACCGGCAATTTGGTTGTGGTGTCTGTGGCTAGCAGCACAGGGTAGCATCACCATCCAATGACTGACATGGTGGTGGACCTAGGTCAAGGTGTGCTAGTCGACAAACTATAGTGGTGGCCAAAGGCATCACCATCCAATGACTATAGACAGGGTTGGGGATATCAATGGGGTGACTAATGGTAGGGGTTCATGGCATCAAATGCCGATCGGGTGACCGGCGGTCGACATGCTATCCAGTGACTGATGGTGGTGGCCTGAGACATCATTGGCTGGTGTCCTGCAGCAAATTGGGGTATTATGTGCTGCAATGGCATCATCTTTGGGTAAAATTTCCATTAATGGACATTGATGGTCATTATTGAGTAGCTGATAAGTTTCAAAAACTGATTTTCTGTTTTGAAAAAAAAGGAAGTCATTTTCCCTGAATTTAAGCTTTATTTTCTTTTGTCAAGGAAAATATTTTTCGTTGACTTATTTTTTGTACGTGCCAAATGTCAGCAAATGTGGAAAATCTTTTACTTTGCGTGCCAAATACTAGAAAATGAGGAAAATATTTTCTAGTAAATCATTTTCCAACAAACAAGCAGAACTAAAGTATCAAAAGATAGGAAATTCAAGCAAACATAGTTTTTGGTTTTGAAAAACAGACCTCAAAGTTGAGCATGATTGATCAAAATCACATGCAAAACAAACACTAAAAAGCCAGTAAACAGGACCTGGGTAATTCTATTGCCTGTTTTGTTGCCAATATTTTGTACTTAAATACTGTTGGTGCTCAGTGAGCTTCTGTTGCTTGTTGACTCTTATTTTTGCAATTCTTTGTCATTAATCTTGATTGTTATGATATTTTTCTCAATGTATCCTTGTTGTTTATTTTTTCCTGTACACCTTTTAATGTTTCCAGAGCATTTGTCGCCCCATTGGATATCCAAGCATTTACTAGTGAGACAAAGAGCAAGTTACTAACTCGCTGTCAAGGGAAAACAGTCAAATACTTTGCTCAAGCTGTCAAAGAGATATGTGAAGCTTTTGAAGTCTTGCAAGAAAAGAAATCATCTAGTTTGAACAATGACAGTGTTCAGGCTACTAATCCTTGCGACGCTTCTACTATTGGAGGGGTGAAAATTGATGGGTCTGATAAGGAGTCTGTGTTCCCTTGTGAGCAATGCACTTCTAGGAAGCATTCTGACGATGGTGTAGTTGAAAATGCTATTGATAGTAAGTACAAACAAGAAGATTCATCTACTTTTAGTGAAAGGATAGAGTCAGCGAGAGCCTCGAGTTCCAGTCCATATAGTGGTTTGTGTGCTGTTAATGGGAACTCCCATTGCAGTTTGGAAGGTGGTAAAAGGGATGATTCTATATCATTCGTTTTTGGAGGCCAACAAAAGTCCTTTACAGAAGTTCGTGGCATGAAGAAATTGGATATTGGGTCAAAGCGGAAACTCACTGCTGTTGGTCACAATGAGGATACTGTATCAAGTGGGCATCTAAAAGGCAAAAAGCCTAGGAAAATTACTTCTTGTGGCAGCAATAGAGAATCATCCCCATATACCCAAAGGTTTAGGGGGAAGATAGTGAAGAACCTGCTTAAAAATAACAAACCAGAGAATGTTTCTAAGGATTCACAAAAAGATGCAGTTGTCAATTCTAAAGAGCGTTCAGAATTTTTCTGTCCTGGACAGAAAAAGAGTGGCCAACTGGGTCATGTAAAGAAGACTCTTGGTGCTAATGACAGGTCACATCCATTTAAGTGGCCTAAGCATGTAGAGTTGGTAAATGAGTCCACCAAAGGTTCAATTCTTAAAAATGGAAAGAGTGATGCCTCAGGTTCAAATGTTACTGATAGAAAATTGGAGGAAAATGCAGAGATCAAGGGACTCATGCAAGTTAAAGCTGAAATTGAGTCCGGAACTAAAGCAAAGAAAGGTAAATTTGAATCGCATACCCTGGCTAATGAACCCATTCCAGCCCTGGCGAGGTTCCGTCGGCGGGAATTGGAGGTCATGTCTGATCCAAATGTTTCTGTATCTGAAAATGAAAAGAATTCAATCTCTGCTGTCCATAAAAATGATGTGTCAAAAAAACGAAGAGCTATTCGCTTATATGATGAAGATGATGACGATGATAAGCCTAAGACTCCAGTGCATGGAAGGTCTGCTGCCAAAGTAAATGCATCATTAATCCCAGATTTTAAGAAGAATAGCAACGGCAACTATGTGATTTTTAAGCCTAATGGACAGGGATTGGAAGGTCCAGGCAGAGGTGGGGATAGCTCTCCAAAGGAATGCATCATGTCTGCTAAATCTATCATTGAATCTTCTTCACCAACTCTACTGCGAACTGCAGAGACATCCAATAAGACACATTTCTTTGGAAGTCCTAGGAAGTTAGATCCGAAGAAGCAGTTGTTTAAGGATACTATGACAGTTTTAGTTTCCCCTAAAAAGTCACCCCAAGTGGTACCTGTTTCTAATAACTTGGTTGAGGAACAAAAAACTAGTAGCCATGCAGTTTCCCCTAAAAGGTCTCCTCCATTGGCTGCTGCTGCTTCTAAAGTGGTAGAAGAAAAAGTTTATAGATATACTGTTAATATTTCTGACACAGGTAATCAGAGTAAGTCTCTGACTATGTATGGCAAGGGTTCACATCCGATATTTGATAGGTTGAATTTCTCGCCAAGTCAAGTCTCAACAAAGAAAAGTAAACAACTTTCATCTGGGGAGAAGCCAAAGGGTACTCCACAAATGAAATCTCAGTTCATTGGGTTATCTGCTTTAGCTGAAAACCAGATGCAAAATGATTCTACAGCGGGTGGAAGGTGTGTGACCACTTGTACTCTCTTTATTGTTGCTACTTTTGCTGTCTCATCCTCATCTTTTAATTTATACCACATAATTGCAGACTTGATGATCTACAGAAGGAAAAAAACAGTTTGTTAGCTGATAATAAGGCAACAGATTCTGTCATGTCTTTAAAGCATCTAATTGCAGCTGCTCGCCATGCTCAAATGCATAATCTTTCACATGGCAATGCCAATGCTATTGTTCCTACTGTTAATATTCAGGGGACGAGTCCCAGTCCATCACCAACCAGGCAATTTTCTTTTTCTGGTGCAATGGATGTGATGCAGCTGGATGCACAGGGCACTCAGTCTCGGACAAGTCTGATTTCTCCTTCTGGTCATGCTCATCAATTTGCATCCCAAATTGAACCTGATGCTGAAGATCATGAAGATAGGAGTCTTGGCTCAGGGCTTCAGGCTGCTAGTGTGGGTTCACTTAGTGGTGGTACTGAAGCAGCTGTTGCTCGTGATGCCTTTGAAGGGATGATTGAGACTTTGTCACGGACTAAGGAAAGTATTGGACGTGCAACCCGACTTGCAGTTGATTGTGCCAAGTATGGAATTGCTAATGAGGTTGGTAATGAGTTTCTTTCAGTGTTGCTTCCATATCCACGCATTCCCATCCTTTTCGTTTTTCTTGTTGGTCTTCAAGCTTTGACTGACTGTGTTAGTATAGTGTCCATTTTTTTCATTGCCAATCGTTATTAGATGTCATTTTACTCAGGTCTTATAATTATAAAAAGGATGTTGTAAATCTAAATGGGGATGATGGCAGTGAACTCATGTGGGGTGGAGGTATCTTCCAGTACCTTCACTTCAGATTCTCATGCTCCACGGCTGACCAGTCCATTAAAGTGGATAGAATTGGAAGTCCACCTCCATCTTTTCCTGAGCAAATGAAGCTTTGTGGAGCTCCATGTCAAGCCTCAAAACCTCCTTCCCGTCCAATAAACATTCAATCTATCACACTTCTTCCTTAAATACAGGTTAAGATGTTAATTGAAATCTTTAAAAATCATAGGTACAGTGAAACTATCCTAAAAAACCATTGAATTTATTTTGACGTTGTCCACCTTCTAAATTAAGAAATCACTTGGAAGCTAAGTGGACATTGAATTCTGTTAATATGTCAGGGTAAAATTTTTGACTCGAGCTGGGTTGTAGATTGTGGTGGGGGTGCCTTGGACAGAGTCAGGATGAGTTGCTGTCACTGCACAAATTTTTCCATGTGTTTGCATCTCCTAACCTGATCAAATGCAGTAGTGGTGCAGATCCTACAGCAGGGTGAAGGAAATCAACATCCCTAGATATAGCAACAGTTGTGCAAACAATTGAGGAATGTGATTTGTGTTGAGGAATGGGTTTCTTTGCTAGAGGAGGCATGCCTTTCTTCTTATGTAAATGTGTGTCCATGCTTCACCTTGTCCACGCTTCACTTTCTCTCTCTAGAAGATTTTGTGCTCACTCTCATTTCTTTTTATTTTCTATGAGGTAGCAGATAATAATGAATTATCTCTGTATAAATCAAGAGATGGTGCATCTTTGGGTCTATCTGGCATCTGTGTGCACGTTTTTCATTTACTTATTTTTACATGTTTTATCACCTAGTATTTTTATTTGTGCAGGCTTGGGCAGAGTGCAAAATATTGTTTTCCTTATTATAAAATAATGATTTAATACCTTCCTTTCTATTGTATTGAACTCATTCTGCTTAAAGATGTTGAATTGGATACAAGGCCAAACACTTGAATCTTAACTATTTTGCATACTGGCTTTGAATTGAATGTGAAAATTAAATTTTTTTAGTGGTTTCCTGGCGCATTGAATTTGATCATCTATTCAATGGATATTTATTGTGTTGCTGAGGAGTATAATAAAAAGTCTCCTTAGATATTGCTTGTGTATTGGCTTCTGCATTATTAATGATTCTCGCTTGATTTCCTTGACTGGACATTTAAAACCAAGTTCCTTGTGATGATGTGTTTATAAATTGTATGGACAAGGGTTTCTGAGTTGTTTATCTTCCAGTTTGCCAGCACTTTACAAAAAAGGGATTTTTGTTTCTTCTTGTGTGATTTATAAACTCATATTCTTCCTCTGCTTGGTAATTGAGCATAGTTGTAACTTTTTGTGGAAATCACTGGCCCTTTTCTTTGTGCACCATAAATGCTGGTGGTGCTTTTAACTGTATTCAGTCTGTTACTTGCAAAGTTGGATAATGTGCTCTGTAAAATGATGCGCCATAGAATAATATTGGAACGCTGACTGGTAACTCATAAGCTCTTTCTTTGCTTCCTTTGTTCTGGGATGATAATGCGGATGCCACTTTATTTAGTGCACCTTTCTGTACTCTGCCCATAATCTTCATTTTGGTTGGTTAGAACATTAAGCAGACTGAATTTGTTTATATACAAGTTATTAGAGCTTGCACCTTTCACAATAATTAAATTGTGTATCTGTGGAAATGCATGTGCCAACATTGCATTGCTATTCAAATTATGATCTTGAAATGCATAAATGTGGAAAAGTGACACTCATGCATTTCCTCCCTGGAAGCTGCATGCATTGGTATCATTCTGGAACTCATCCCCCCCTCCTGTCTTTCCCACTTTCTCCCCTTTTCTTGGGGATGGAGGGGTGGGAGTGTGGTGACTGTATCAGCCACAAGAAGGGAATACCACAACTAAAGAAAGTGCCTGTTGGTTGTCAACTTAACCATCCCCCTTGACGATGCTTAAGCATGCCATAATTTAGTTCAATTCTTCTTCACTTGGGAGCTTTGCAACAGTGGTGGTGGGCATGGTTCTATTTTCCTAGAGAAGTACCTGTTTTCTACTATGAAGTTTAACTTATCTTTTACTGTTTGCAAACTTTGTTCGTGTATTGTACCAGTTTATAGTCATCTTGATTATTTGTTCTGGAGATGCTGACATGCCAAAATGTAGTTTCAACTGTTTGCTTTTGTGGTTATTTGTGGTTACATTTGGTAGAGATGGTCATGTTCTACAGGCAAAAATCCTGTTCTACAATATGAAGTAAATCCTGTTTTGTCATGTGAACTTGATATATATACCATATTGAGGATAGGCTACTATCATGTAGTGTTCAAATTTTCTGATTAACTAGGATTGACAATAATTTACATTTCTAGTAGTTATCATCTGTACTTCAACAGATGACACTGAGATTCAAGGCTTTGTTGTCATTTTTGTTGTTTGTGCCTGAACTTCTTTTCCATGAGTGATGTTACTTACAGAATATAGTCAAACTACGTATTCTGGTGGACACTGATTAATGAAAGCTGGCTTTGTAATCAGTGCAATGGATGACTGAGGATTATAATTAGATATATTCCCTTGATTTCTTACTTCGTAGTTCCCTAATGCTTTCTTCATCTTGTTATGGTCACATCTATCTTTGGATGTGTGTGAAGTGAATTTGTGGGTCTCAAACAAGATTCTTGTGGTGTCACTGAAGGATGTGCTGCAGAGTCATTATTGCAGATATTCCAATGCTTTAGTCGAGTTATTGAATTTCCAATTGGGTGCAGGTTGTGGATTTACTCATCCATAAGTTGGAAACTGAGACAAGTCTCCACCGGAGAGTAGATCTCTTTTTTCTTGTGGACTCCATAACTCAATGTTCCCATAGTCAGAAAGGTATGCTGTACTTGGAAAAGTTCCTATCCGGGACTCTGCGGGGATGTCTTTTCAGCAAAATTTTGAATTTTGTGTCAATGAGATTATCCTGCTGGAGGCACTGTATGATTGAAAAAAGGGGAAATAATGCTTATCTTTTTGTATACATATTACTTGATTACAAACTTTCAAAGCAATTGCCATGGGCAGTTTTATTGCTAGATTTTTTATTCTTTTTCATCCAAACATTCCGCCAGGCATAGCTGGTGCGTCATATATTCCAGCAGTCCAAGAAGCACTACCACGCCTTTTAGGTGCTGCTGCACCACCTGGGGTCAATGCTCGAGAAAATCGTCGTCAATGCCTCAAGGTATATTCTACATTATGTGCCTTATTGGGAACATTTGTTTATTGCTGTAATACTGAGCTCTGTTTCTTGTCTTAGGTTTTGAGGCTATGGCTCGAGAGGAAGATCTTACCTGAATCATCACTTCGACACTATATGGATGATATTAGAGATTCAAAGGATGATTCAAGCAGTGCGTTTTCTCTTAGGCGCCCATCTCGAGCTGAGCGTGCTGTTGATGACCCGATTAGAGAAATGGAAGGCATGTTTGATGAATATGGGAGGTTTGCTCTTTATCAACTGGTCCACAATTTTTGTTGCTCCTTCCATTTTATATCCAGTGTTGTAGCTTCTTTTCAATTTTCCTATCTGAATGTGTACTTTCTTAAAATAAGCCATCAATGATTTGGATTTTTCATTAGGTTGTTGCTTACATGTAACCCTATATCAATCCAATTATGTGGAAGCCTTGTGCATTATGCCACACTTATTTTAATGATTTAATTCATCTTTACCATTTTGCTCTCATCTAAATATCACTTCTTGAATAACGGAAAGGAAACAGTGGTAGTGGTGTGCCTGCCCTGCTTGCTATTTGCTAATTGGACTTTTTTTATGACAGATTTTATGGAACCGTAGGAAGCCATCAATTTACTAACATGATGTACCTTTTAGTAAGATCTGTACTGCTGGAAGGGGGAGTATAAGTTTAAGATGGTGGAAGAAAATAAGAAATTGGGATAAATTAATTTATGCCCGTGCTATATGGTTGTATCCAGATTAATTGTTGTTAGTTGAGTTGCAGACAGTGACATGTACAAGTTATGAACTCTGAGACTCAGTCAGGGCAAGTGTACAGAGAACATTATCTCCATTAGATCACTTGCTTTCTCATTATTCAACCACAACCCAATTTGTTGCCATTGAATTTATTGGGTTCATTTTATGGAAGCTGCATCATGTTGCTGCCACTTGTCACCGGATACAAATAAAAGTGACAAATAGTTGTTTTTTGATTTGGGAGCTCTAGGGCAATGTTAGTTGGGTAAATGTGCTATGTTCTAAAACAAATTCTAGGAAAACAGAATGTGGAAATTGTATTCAAATCTGTTTGTTTGGGAAACACTGTTTTTAAGTTTTACAACTTGGAATTGGATTTTGGAGAACTCAAAAAGATTGATGTTTTCCAAAATTTTCAGTGGTCATAAGAAGTTGTTTTTACATTTTTCTAAATTTAGCTTATACCAATCTTTCAAGAATTGTAATGGTGAAAATATTATATCATAAGCTTATAAATATAAATATACCCACTCATCAGAAAAATATAAATGTATCTCAACTTTGATGTATTATTTGTGATAAATAATTAAATTTTTATCCAATATCATAATTAATTTTATTTGTATTTGGCCTTTTTATTAGAATAACTTCACAATTTTATGTAAGTTATTAAATTACTATAAATGATAATTTCTACACATTTGGAAATACCATTTTACTATAAGGAACTTAAAATATGGTCCTTTTATCAACTGTTGGGTTGCTGTCTAATGTTTTCTTGAACTTAAAACCTATCATTTGTGCATTATTAATTTAATGACAACTTAAACTCATTATAGTATTAATAATTTAAAGGATCATTGTTATTAAACATTAATGTGTCATTAACAGCCACACCTCAAAGGGGCAGCCTAAAGCACGAAGCTTTTGCTATGCGTAGGGTTACAAGGAAGGGTCAGACGACCACTTTGGGTCAGACCACTTATTATTATTTAACTACTTAAGAAGACTACAAATGAATTGAATGTTATGTTGCTTAATCTCAGCTAATTAATTTGGTAAGCTTAGAATTAGGTTTGAGCTCAACTTGTTAACTTAATGTGTTAAGTTTTGTATGAACTAAGATTAAGCTTCTAACCGAGCTATAATTATTGGTTCACTATCTATAAATGCTACTTAGACAAGTGCCATCTTATGTAAGAGATTATTAGGTATGATATTTGGTAGGCGATATGCCGATATGCGATATGCATGGTTTTTCCTAATAAATTGAACTATTTACAAATTAAGTCCGAGCAGTTGGTTTGTTTTAAATGAATAGACCAAGTAATGCTTTATTTAAAATTTGTTTATCACCTAAAAGAGCCCATAAAATAGGCTTGATTCAACTTGTTAAGTTTGCTGAATCGAACTCAAGAAAGCTTCAACAATCAATTTCATGCTGAAGTCCTGGTAAATAGGTTTGACTAATAACTCTAATCATATGTCCAATAATTTATTGATATGTTGCTAACACCTAATAATAAAGAAGATGGACTTGTGGAAATGACCATGTTTCCAACCTAAACAACTGAGCACATTTTTCACAAAACAGTGGAAGTGGAAAAGGAAAAGAAAATTAAAAAACAAAGCAGAAAACGAACAATAGGCTCTTAGTATTGGCCTTGGGGCTTGGGAAACAATAGCTTTAAAGCATGTTCTTTAAGCTGTCATTTGTTGAGGGAGAGATTAAAAATAATCTTCCTAGATGTTAATATGCCTTGCCATCTTTGTTATGGGGTTGGACTTTTGATGTTAGAACCCTCATTTGAATCTTGAAAATGTCTATTCCTGATTTGAAGCATTGGTAACTTTTTGGATATTTGTTTCGGTTGTCTGCATCTGATGGTTGGAAGTTGATTGTCATTGATATTACACAATGGTAACAGTGTGTGTGCATGCGTTCATGATCCTATTGTGAATTTTTTAACTTAAAAACGTTCTTGGCCATAATTGTTTTTTGAATTTTGATGATTTTCGTTGCTGATAGCAGCACGCTTGCTATAACATTTTTTTTAAATTTATTCTAGTTAGGATTTGTTATTAATTAAATGTGTCATTTAGTATTTGTTAGCAACTCAATGTAAAACTAATTTTGTAAATGAATATGTGGTGTTTTTTAGGTTCTCTTTTTTTTTTAATTGTGGATCCCCCCCAAAAAAAAGAGGTAATAAAGAAATAAAGGAAAAGTGACTTGTTCAAATTCATCTGAGATGCTAACATACTAAACAATCTTATACATTGCTCAGAGAAGGGTTTCTTGAATAAGTGCTGCTGTAGTTGTTCTTACATCATTTCTGTTGAATATTTTTCTTGCTATTTATTTCTATGGATGTTAAGATTCTCATCTGTGCTGTGCTACTTCACTGCTGTTTCAGCAATGCGACCTTTCAGTTGCCGGGGTTTTTATCATCTTCTGCATTTGATGATGATGATGAAGATGTGGAAGATCCTGGAACTTCATGCAAGGAAGCTGTCAATGCATCTCCTATGGAACCTGCTTATACTTTTAGAGAGGCGGAAATAGGAATAGTTACTCCAAACGACAGGCGCCATGTCATCCTAGAGGATGTGGATGGTGAGCTTGAGATGGAAGAGGATCCTGGGCACCAGAAGGATGATCGACTTTTATCTACCAGTGGGTTTGGAATAGACATGGGACAACAGTGCTTGGAGAGAGAACTGTTTCCTGCTACAAATGATTCAACTGAGGCCTCATCAACGGAGGGGTCTCCTCCATTGCCTCTGGAGCCTCCTCCTCCTGTCCCATCATTACCTTCATCACCGCCACCTCCTTCACCACCTCCATTGTCTCCTTCCCCTCCACCTCCTCCACCTCCTCCTCCCCCTCTCCCTTCGTCTTTTCCTCTATTACTTCCTTCACATCCTCCTCCACCTTACATGCAACCTGCAGGCCCGTCACAATCTAAGCACCTCCCACCTTCATTAATGCCTCAAGGTCCTCAATCTGCCTTTCCATCTTACATATTGCCGCAGCCTCCAGCATCACTCCTGCCATCTTCTCCGCAATTGGCATATCAGATGCCTGTGCCTTATGAATTTTGTGGCATTTCCACTGTAAGACTTCTGCTGTTTTCTTTGACTATTGACACTGACATTTTTTTCTGGTTGCCCTTATTTTAGTCCCTCTCTTCTGTGTACAGCATAACCAACATGTTAAGATGGTTGGCAATCCTATGGGGCAGTCGGCTAGCTTTGCCCCTGCTGGAATAGCTGGTCCACAAGACTCAGATGGATTTGATTCTTCAAGACCATTGGAGCTTGGACACAAGGACATGTATGTGAGTTCACAAGCAGCTCAAACCAACCAGCACTTTCAGCCTAGTCATGCACCATTCGCACACGGTCCCTTCCAAAAAGCACCACCTCTTCAAACACCTGTCAGCCATTTTCCTTATAATAAGCCTACAGGACAGCAGCATTTGCAAATTTTGTATCCTCATCCTTCTTCATCGTCATCTCTCCCTAGTGGACAGGCGCAATATGTTACTGATGAACAGTGGATAGCCTCCTCTGGTGAGTACAAATCAGATAATCAGCATGGCACATGGATGAATGGAGGAAAAACTCCATCTTGTTCGTCAACACCTTTTGGTAGGGAAGGTGTGTGTTTGTTTTTATGTTACAATATTGATGGCATTTATGCTCTGGATTTATCATTGCTTCAGGCCCATGTGTTCTGGATTTATCGTTGCTTTGAAAGTGTCTTCAAGTGATGGACCTTTCAGTTTTCATGGATCACACTGTCATAACAATTAAAGATCCATCTTAAAAAAAAAACTTCTTTCTTCTAGGAAGAGATGATTTTATCCCTAGAATGCCTGTGGGTTTCAAGTATGTGGTTTGCTACATTTTCATGTTAGAGCCATGATGCAATATGATGCCATTTTCCCAGTTCAAGATTAATTAGTCATCAAAGCTGCTTGTGGATATTTGAGGTAATTCTGGCTTCAACCTGAAGCTTAGTCAACTAGAATACTAAAATTAACTGGTTGCAGCCCAGTTGCATCCCTACAGACTATGGAAATGTCTCAACATCATATTGAGAGCCCATGGCTCTGAGATTTATCTAGGTTGAGGACTTTTACTGCATGATTGCATTGGAAGTGTTGAAGGATTGTAAAGTATGTATTTTTTTTAATCTTATGGTGGGTAAATGTTAATTGGTGCTTTTTCTGTTCCATTAAGAGTTCATGGGCAGCGAAATTATTTGTTCTCCAAAAAGATATAATGACCTTTTGACTATTTGCTTTTTCTTCGTTACTAATTTATTGTTGTTTTCTTCAGCAAGACTGACAATTTTTGTATTTTGAGAAATGTTTTAACCGGTGTTAATATGACAGGTTATTTTCAACCTGCTGTTGATAGGCCACCTTCAAATAGTATGGGATTCCCATTCTCTTCTTCAAACCCTCTGTCAACTGTTGCTCTGGCATCAGGTGATGCTATTTTGATAACACTTGTTGCCTTTGCATGGCTACATGTAGTATATGAGTGTCAGCTATGAACAGGAAATGAACTTGTCCCTTGCTTCAGGTAACGGTGATACCCAGGTGCTGCCCTCTAGATCAGATATCTCTGCTCTTAATTGTTGGAGACCTGCATGAGTTTTGGAATTTGTCTCAGTTTTGAAGATCTAGTGAGCACTTCTCCCTCATCCACCTCTCTGTCTATTTATCTATATCGTAGTATCATATAACCAGTCGGGTACTTAAGGTTTATATATATATCTCCTCTGGTTTTCTTGTGCTACATCTGTAGAAATACCCATGATTATATGCATCTATGTGTCCATGCCACGGATGAAAATATTGGTATCGGTTGCGGTGATTTTGGTATTGGTTATACTAATCAATACGCATTGGTATTGGATATTTTAGACAGAAAAAAATTTTGAAAATAGTAAAATGATAAGATTGTATCGACTGATATATCGACCAAATATCAGTTATATTGGCTTTTTCAATGATATGGAAACTTATTGTGATAGTTATAATATTGAAAAGTGTTAATATCGGGAGGTTTTGATATTGACACATATCAGCTGATATTTCTATTAATGGTCCATGCATATATGTACCCATAAACATCGCTACATTTGTTCATGGATAAATGCTTGAAGACATTAATGAATGCACATTACATGCAACACTTCTGGAATGCATCTGTCTTAATAGGGATCTTTTGGGGTTTTCTTTTACGGATGGTTTATCTATAAAGAGACATTTATAGATAATAATGTTTGTAAATATTCTTGATTCACTATGTTGCTTGTAACTCTTAGATAATAATGTTTTGTATGATTTCTCCGTCGCAACATGGGGTTGATAAGTTCAATCCATAAAAATAGTCTCTCTACATTATCGATGTAAGGCTTTCTACATTTGGTGCTCCCCCACTGGGCCACCTTTAATGTGCACTAGTTTTATTACAAGATATGGTTTATATATTTGTTTTTATAGATAATGCAAATTCATTAATAGTCCCCGAGGGGGTGTCACCAAATCACAAAGCTTTGAGGCAATACCCTACGAAACTAGAATGGCCTCTCTCACAATATATTGTTTAAAGGAAAAATCATGACTGTCATTTTCATGTATGATGTTCTTACAGCTAAGTCAGTTATCTTGGTAGGTAAGCATTAACCCCTGCCAGAAAAATAAATGTTTGTGTTGAAGTATATAAAAAAATTTCCTTGAAAGCTGTCCAGTGCTTTCATCTTCAAAATTCTTCCATTCCTCTCTAATGCATCACCAAAGAGCTAGGGAAACAATACTTCGATATTCCTGCTTGCCAGCTCTGCTTCAGCCTACTCTTTCATGCTAAAGGGAATGGTAATACTGGCTGGACCATTCATTCAATTTGGAATAATATGATATTTCATTACCTTCTAAATTTCATATTTAAGAATTTCATAACCATACCGGGGGTCATTTGTTTTCAGTTGTGTAATGAGATTTCTATGAAGGTAAACTTCTTACTTCCCCATTGAATGTATCTATTGAAACTTTTCATTTGAAAGAGTTCTCTTGTACTACTTGCAATTAGCCTAACTGCAATTCTATAGAAAGGTACAGGTTTTTAAATAGTGTGAAGCTTGATCGCAAATAATGAAAGAAAAGTGACATTAGACCACAAGGAATACTACAGTTAGAGGTGGCAATTAATCGGGTTCGGGTGGGTCATTACTTGGTCAATTTTGTCTTTTATGTTCTATATATATCCATCAATTTACAAAGTGCATGTATGCCAATTTATTGTGACATATCAGAAACCACAATAATTTTATTGGTTGACAACTAACTAGATATTGGTTTGAAGTCTAAGAACTTTCACTAGCTGAACATATTAAATCTTGTTTTTCCTTTTTACTCTTGGATTGTGTTAAACAACCAGGCAACAAGCCGAAACCTATAATTCTGTTGTTATTGCATTAGTGTTTTATGATACTAAACCTAGGCCCAGCAAGTTAATAATTGGAACTGAAAAAAGTGTCATCGAAACAGCTAAACCTTTTTATTTCATTTGGATTGGGTCCTAGGGCAAAAGTAAGTTGGCTTTTGTTATCTATAGAAACAGTTATAATGAGAGGTTATGATTAAAGATCCTTTAAGGCAGCAAATTATTCCACCAAGCTGATACAATTTTTTTTTACTTGAGAGGTTATGAAACAGCTAAACCTTTTTATTTGAGATGGATTAGGTGCCTAGGGAGAAAGTGAGTAGGCTTTTGTTATCTATAGCAACAGTTATCATGAGAGGTTGTGATTAAAGATCCTTTACGGCAGCAAATTGTTCCCCCAAGCTGATACAAAATTTTTTTACATGTAGTGGCTATAAATGATGGTCAGCAAAAGGGAAAAAAACATCTAAGTGAGTTTGTGCAACAGCTAATATTATTGTTCCCTATTTCTTATCACATATTCTTGTGCAATAGCTTTGCATCATGGACCTATTGTCTTGTATTGAAACTCTTGACAAATGGAAACTCTAGATGATTTATCTATGTAAATGCATTCTTAGCAGGTAAGTGTTTGTGAATGCAATCCACATTCCATTCTTAGTATAGGATGATAATTCTCAACATATGTGGAAATCCACTGACTTTGATTATTTGTTTTCTAGTCTGATGCTGCTGAAAATGGTTATATTAATGACTCTTGGTGAAACATGGTTATTTTAGCTGGGAGTAAAGCCCCTGAGGTTGCCAGTGTTATTAGTTCAGTGCTGTGTAACCTTCCTGGAAGAGGTCATAGGAAGGGAGGGAGGCGAAGAAATTCGATGATGCCTTTGGCATTGTCTTTTAATCGGAAATTTTCTTAGAAATCAGGGGCTAATTATGATTGTTTTTGTTTGATCATGATGCAGTTATAAAGAAATAACTTTTTGGCACTTGGGTAGATTAATGTAGAGCCTTCATGTTTCCTACTGTCTCTTTACTGTTTTTCCGTAATACTTTCTATTTGTCTTGAATGTTGGCTGTTTTTTCAGAATGCTTTCCCTTTGTCTTGAATGCTGGCTATTTTTTCAGAACACTTTCCACTTGTCTTGAATGTTGGCTATGTCCGCCCCTTTTCTTTCTCCATTCCTCTTTTGCATCTCTAATTGTACTTCTGTCCATGTGTGCTCAGTGCCTGGGGTGACTTCTCTAAATTTGTTGTGAAGCTTCATGAAGATTCATCTGATGAAGAGATCCAAGCATCACTAAAACAGCAGCACCAAGAGTTTGTAGAGACGTTGATAGGACGATGTATATTGTATTTTTCTCTGATGCTGCAACCACAACCATTGGCAATTGAATGTAAGCCTATGCTGACTGTTCAGTTGCTACCTTTTGTGACTAACTTGTGTAATTATTTATTAAATAATGCAATTCATATGGATAAGCAAATTCCTTTGGGTTTTGTATTTTTCCATTTGCTCCTGAATTCATTATATTCTTACAACTCAGTTTATGTGCTGATGATTTGTTACCTTTGGAACTGCATGATATAAACTTTGTCCAACTCTTGGGATTTTCTTAGTGTGAAATCCATTGCATAGAGCATAAACTTCGTCATGCAATCTGTTATGCTCATAAAGTAGATCATTGGATGAGGTTTGTTCCTTGAATTGAGATAACACTGCTCTTTAGTGGTGCAGATAAAAAGTTTTATTTGAGTATTTTTTTTGTTGTATCATGGCACTTAACTACAGATGTTCTCTTTGGAAATATTGGGGGTCTGTTCAGTTGTGAATTTGGGCTGCTTTTATGAAGGTTTTTCTATGAAAACAAATTGTTCAAATTTCTGTTTTTTTTTTTTTTGGCAAGATTTTGAATTGGAGAACACTTGTTTTCCAACTTTATGATAAATTTTTGAGAACTTATAAAACATCAAATTGATGTTTTCTAAATTTTCCACTAGTTATCCTCTGTAGTTTTCTAAGTCTAGCTTACAAAATTAGACGTATTATTATATGCCAACTCTTAATTAATATTTGTAATCTGTATTTAGGGAATTTAATTAAATTTATTATTAATTTTGTTTGTATTTTTTGTTTTTAGCTGTAAAAATTATCGAACAAGTTTATGAGTTTTTAAGACTTATAAAGGAATTTTTTTTACATATTGGGAAATATGTAAATCAGTAATAGCATTTGGTATGGGGAGCCAAAATTATGTGTTTTTAACATGAAGAATTGTCTAATGTGTCTAATAACTTAATAAAATTAATTACTTTGTGTCATTAATCTCACGATAAAACTGAATTAATTACACCGTTCCTAGTTTAAAGAATCATTGTTATTAATTAGTGGTATTTTATCGTTAGACATGCTTGATTTATTGGCAACTAACCACTAACCACCATAGCACTGCCTGCTAACTTCATGAGTTAAATTCAAACAAATTGAGCTATGGCAGTTTGTGTTCAAGTTGGTTAATTATAAATGAATATGCAAGTAATGCCTTGTTTAAAACTTGCTCATTACCTGAACGAGCTCATAATTATGCTTATTCAACATGTTAAGCCTCTTCAACTGAACTTGGAACAAATTCAGCCAACAATTTCGAATAACTTGGTCTGTTGGACATCTTTATATGACCAATGATTGTTGCATTGCTTAAAACTATTAGTAACATCGACTTGTGAAGCAGGACATGTTTCTAATGTAAACAAATGAACACATTTTTATGGAAAATTATGAAAATGAAAAGGTGGAGAAGGAAAAGAAGATCAGAAAATAGAAATAAGAATTCAGTTTCTCCAATTGAATGAACCTTAAAGTTTTATCTTTGGATTTATGAAGAAAATCTTCTTGGAAACAATATGTTGCAAATGGGGACAAAGTTCTTTTGACAAGGAGGAAATAGAAAATGTTACTTTGTGGTTGAATCCTCCAGAAGGGGGGGGGGCATTTTATGAGGATTCTTGTGTTAGATGTTCGATCATTTAGAAAGCTTTATTTTGTTGAATCTTTGCTGAACATTGTTTAGTAGATTCCACTTGTTGATTCGTTGCTTCTTATTTCATTGTTATAATTCTCTTAGTTGTTTTGTGAAATTAAAAACGGGGAATATTATTCTGTCATTTCCTAGTCTTGCTACCTATTAGATAATACTTGTTGAACTAAATTTGTGTGTGGAGGAAATATTATTGAGACTGAAATTACTTATATAAATAACATGTAAAAAAATGGCAGTGCAATTATTTGATATTTTTGCACCCCGTGTTCCTCTGGCCAGCAATGGTATTTGGCAGACAGATCACTTAAAACTCCAATTCTTTGCAATAGCATGAATCTCTGGACAAGCCTTTAGACTTAAGAAGTTCCAAGAGATCAGCTAGCTTTCGTATTGCTTAATCCTTTTCCTTCACTCCTGCAGTATTACTATTTAATCAAGCAATTGCCGACCTTGCTACCTATTTGTCTCCAATGTTGAAGCAAAACGAACTAAAATCATAAATTCACCTCTTGCTTTCAGTCTGCGAAGAAAACTTGTCCATTTCAGGAATTGAATCCTCAAATCTATCATTCTTACACTACTAAGAGCAAGGGTGAATTTGAAGTGAAGTGATGCTTTTAGCTCACTGAGTCCTCTTTTAAGGCACTTAGGTGGTGAGGTCATTAATGGTCGATCAAATATTAATACAATTTAGTGCAGCAAAAGTATTCAGCTGAAAGCTGGTTGATCTTCTGAAGATGGAAAAGTTTGTTTGGAGGTTCATCCTATTCCAGTGATTTGGAGTATAGGGTTGCTGCCGAGGGCTCTGGGTTATTTTCTTACATTCTGAAGATCAGGAGGGGGAGATGGTTACTAGAATTTGTCAAATAGAGTGGCATGAATGGAGGGGTCAAGCTGTGGAAAAATGCGAGTGTGGCATTGGTGATGCATGTGAATCCAGGGTTTGGGAGTAAGGAACCATATTCAAAGAGGCTCTGATGCCAAATATGTATCCCCTAAATTTTCCTTGTTGAAATTGGGTGTTTTTATTGAAGTTCACAAGGCAAGCTGTTGAATCTCAAAATACGAGGATGCCATGGGTTTTAAAAATAAAAAAATTTCAAGAGTATATCACTTCTTAAGTGGTGGGACCTGGAAGTTGAGAGGTGGATGGACCAAACTGGTGCTGTTCTGATCCATGCTCACTTTCCTAGAGTATCCTTAGTCTTTGTCAAGGAAAGGGTTGGGTAAGATTAAAAGCCTGGTTGAGAAACCTATACATGTAGACTGATTTACTGCTGGCAAAGAGATGCTGTACAAAAGGATCAAAATTTTTTGTGTTAATGGTATTTACTGCTAGAGGATGTCTAATTATTGAACCCAGTGGGTATTGTTTGAATGGAGATCTCCCATACGTTAAAAATGGTAAAATTTGGGCATGTGGAGGACCATGTTTTGCTAAAGCTGAGACCAAGTTAAATAAAAAGACCTATGATTCCTCTGTTACTCAATACTGATTGATGGTGAAAAGCAGTTTTAGTATGAGCATAAAGAGAAGGCATTGCTACTGGTAATGAACCTACGACTGAACTAGCTGGAGATTTGAGAGGGTCAAAGTAAGAGGAAGGGTACGGTTAGTCCAAGCAGTCAAGCAGGTCTCATTGCAGCACAAAGCAGGACTAATTTTGTGATGTTACGATTGTTTTTTTTTTGTTTGGATGGTTGCATTGCCATATCTAAAGGACTCAACTGTGGATTGTAAAAAGCAGCAGGGGTATAATTTGACCCTCTCAGATATATTCTGCCAGAAAAGACAAGCGTTGGTACTTAGATATATAGCATCTATGTGTGGAATATGTTAGCATGGTCATCCATGTATGGAAAATTGACTCACTATGGATCCACTCAGATGGTGCATTTCAAGGGCAGATCTATATGTGAAGTGATTTTCCGTCGTGATTTTGCTGGGTCTTGGAGGAACAGTTCAAGCCGCCATTTTTGCTAATCTGGGGATCGAGAGGGGGAAAGACAATGGTGCTACTTTTCCTTTTTGGATTATTGCATTTGCAGGTGAGTGTGGATTGCTGATGGCTGATGGGCATGTATTAAATTAAATCAGTTTCTCCCTATCTGTACCAGTACTTATATTTCTAATGGTCACAGTTTGTGACAAATGATGCTACCAGTTCATGTGCGAATTTATATGCCTTAGGATACCTCATTTTAGCCATGACTTTGTGCCCTTGGTTCCCATCTTCTTCACCTAGCAAAACATTCTGGGGTCTCTGTAGATAATTTGAATTTTGAAGATCGTCCTTGTCCTTCCAAATGAAGCCAAAAAGGGGAATGCTATAGTTGGTGTTAATCAATTACTACTGCTCTGCCTTTATTGTCTTTCACGCAGGTGGGAGTGGCAGAATCTTTGTAAGTATAATATCTGTTCTTTCTGATTTATGTGACGACACCGACATTATTACAGGTCTGGATGAATTCTTTTACATCAAACGTCACCATTTATGGCTTCTTTTTTTGGCTACTCCCAGAGGAATAGTGTCAGAGCCTTCTGGTTTCAGATAATTATTTGACAAGTTAACAGGTAAGTATTCATGTTGATGTTTCACCTGAAGTTGGTATTTGTGAATGCTTTGCCTGTGTATCATGACTGCAAGGATTTTGTAGATAGTTGCTCTTTATTTTTCTCATTCTGTTTGTAAATTCTGCATGCTGAACTGATCGCTTCACCTCTGAATCTGTGATTTTTTGAGTTTGTAGATGAACAACTTGTTTGAAACATTGATACTATGCACCTTATTTTATTTAGAAATGAAAACACGAGACGCTGGAGACACGATTACTAAAATCGTCTTTTATATTTTTTAAACTGATGACCAATATTATTTTATATTAATTTAGTTGTAAATATGAATATTTTTTGT